>JAOTRH010486773.1:0-58638 GCA_034768845.1 Heliamphora exappendiculata
GGATGCTGAAGTTTCAAATGAGTCGACACCAGATTCATTTGTGTCGACCCCAGAACGTTGGAAGGTAAAGTGTAGAAATTGTGTCGACCCCTCACAAGATTTGTGTTGACCAAACCACTTGAAGAACTCTGCCCTAGACACTTTGTGTCGACACCAAAGCTCTTTGTGTCGACCCTAAATATAAAAATTCAAAATACGGCAGATTTCAAAGGTTGAATTTTTTGCATTTATTGCCCCCACCTACCTCTAACGGTCAAAAACTCACAAGAACTTATATAATGAGTTACTTCTCAGCATTTAAGAGGTTGGAGACTTGCATTTACTGTTTCATTGCTCAAATCAATCTCAAAAATCATCAAGCTCACATTTATTATTGCAACTCCAGTTCTTGTTCCTCATCTCTTTTTATCCTTTCATTTATTGTAAATTATTTCTATAAAGAGAGTGAGTGTTCTTCATTTATTATACCTCATTTATTGTAATCAATGGTGAGTCACCCTTTGGCCTTTGAGTGAGTAAGTAAAACTCATCAAAGAAGAGTTCAAGAGAGATTAGAAGAAAATAGTGGCTTGTTTTCATAGGATCTTCTTGAAGCTGAAATAGGCTTGTGAATGTGCCCGTAAATATTCAGATCATTCAAGCGAAGTCTTGAAAATCGTAAAGCCTTGGAATACGCCCGCGAAGTATTCTGAATAGTGAAAATACTCAAAAGAGATCTTGAGGAGTGGATGTAGGCTAGGATAAAGCTGAACCACTATAAATCTCTGGTGTCTAGTTCTATCTCTCTATCTCTCTATCTCTCTATCTCTCATCTTTTAATACTTGCTTTGATTCATATTTGCTTATCTTGCCTTATTGCAATATTAAAAGATTTTTAAAAAAAGTTTTAAATTGCCATTTATTCTTTAAAGACCTAATTCACCATCCCTCTTGGGTTGCCTAGATCTAACACATGCCACAGGATTTTGGATTTTATCGATTTACTTGTTTTGATTTGGAGTGCTATCTACATATGTTATGTATTTTTCATATTTGATTTTGAATGTTCTCTCTTTGCCTTTATTTTTTTTATTTGGACGTATTTGAGAAATTCTATTAAAGAACTAATGATGATTAATAGAGGCCAACCTTACGGTTGGGTGAACGAGGTGCCTAACACATTCCCAGATTCGTATCTTAACCCCCGAACCCTTTTTCTCTAGTTAAATGCTTTTAAGAACAGTAGCTATTTTTATTTTTTTTAGTTTTTCTCAAAAACTAAGTGGCGACTCTATTTTTAACAAAAAAAAAATTTCAAAATTTGATTTTCAATGATTTAAATTTTTTTTAAACATCTTTGAAATCTCTTATTTTTGAATATTATTCAAAATCCCAAAATTTCAATGCTATAGTATATTCTAGCGACTTTGCTGGGGACTGATTTACAAAATCAAATAAGAGGGCTAGACTTGAAATATCATTGGTTCTTAATAAGAATTTCTTATTTTCATTTTCGCATGCATATGCATTGTTCTTCAAAACGCCCTGCCTGGTCGACCCGATGCCCTGAACATTCATCCGTTTCGGGGATTGTTGGAAAGACGGACAACCCTTACTGACTGTATGCTATCATAGGTACAGTAAAAGAGTTCAGGCGTACTGTTTGACCATGTTCTGCACCACTCTAGGCATAGGAGGTATATACTCGGCTCTATTCAGAAGGTACCCTGTTCGATTGACCAAAATCGGCATTTTGCATATAGTAGCTTAGATCCCCCAATTGGGTACTGCTAACCCTAGTAGGATTATGTGGTTTCTTAATTGTATTTTTTGATTGCGTATTGTTAGGATTGTTTGTTCGAGCTTAAGCTAGTTCCTCTTTCGGGTTTGGCCTGGGTTTTCTCTCATCCTTTGTTTAGGTTAGCTTTTTCTTTGGGTTCTTACCCAGGTTTTGTTTTTCACCATGTTTGGTTTTCATACCATAGTTTTCTTCTCGGGGTCATACCCGTGTTTTGTTTTGAAGCCTTTAGGGTAGTTTCTCTCTCTTTCGGGTTCTTCCCGAATTGTTAGTTCCATACCCCTTCCTTTGTTTAGGCTCGTTTTCTTTAAATCCTTCTTATACCCGCATGAGCTAGCTTCTTACCGTTATGCTGCCCGTTTTTCCAAAGAATTTTAGGTTAAACATGTCCTCTCAGCCTAGCTCTATTTTCTTGTTGGAGTAGCGCTCATTCCTTCACCCAAGTTTTGTCAAACCTGTTCAGTTGTTATGAGCCCGACAGGGGCATTGTTATAGCTTTCGTGATTATCTGCCTGTGGTTTGTTGTTTCGGATATTTGGATATTTGCTATATGTCATCGAAGTTCTTGACCAAGAAATATTTGATTTTGGTTATTCTGCTTTTGGGATCCAGGTTTTCTTCGGGTCTAGATCATTGAGCCGAAAAGAGCACAATCGACATGTATTTGGGCAAGATCAGCGACAGGCAGACTTTGTAGGGTATCTGAACAGCCAACTGAGCCAGTTGAAATGACAGAGAATGAGGTAAACTTAACAGCTCTGATGAGAGCTATTACTAAGATACAAAAAGCTGTGGAACAGCAGACCCAAGCCCAAAATCTGTGCCAGGCACAGACCCGGGCGATTCAGGCCCGTGTGCCAGTTGTGAATGGATAGTGGGATGACACAAGTGAGAACGGCAAAAATTTTTGGGATGACAATCTGGCACAGGATGCACCATAAGTTATTGTGCTACCTCGAGTTTTCCGCTCGGTGGTGGTAGAAGAATAGAACACTACCCAGTCTAGGGAATTCGCGCTGGCAGAGAAGATTGACTGAATGGAGAAGGTGCTGAGAAAGGTTAAGGGAGTAGAAGATTACATGCTGAATGTAGATGGGTTGTGCCTCTTTCCAGATGCAAAATTGCCAGAAAAATTTAAAATGCCAGAGATGGAGAAATTTGATGGTATTAGAGATCCCCGCATTCATCTGAGAATGTATGCCAGAACCCTATCCCCCATGGGAATTGATGATCAGCTCAAGGCCCAACTATTCCATCGATCACTCTCTGGGGTTGCACAGAGATGGTTTCTTTCTTTAGAGGTTGCTAAAACTAGGACTTGGGAGGATATAGCCACAACTTTTGTTAGTTAGTACAGCTACAATGTCCAACTGGACGTCACCACCAGAGAGCTCGAAACCACTCGACAGGAGAGCTGGGAGTCTTTTGTTGATTTCTTGACTCGGTAGAGGGGTAAAGCCACTAAGATGACAAATTGACCCACTGAGAAGGAATAAGTGAGGATCATGGTTAAGAATCTGTAGTCTCCACTGAAACGGTATCTTATTACTCAGTCGCTTTCTACCTTTGAACAGTTATTTGACGTTGGAGTACAGATTGAAGATGCCATTTAGTCTGGGAATATCGAGAAAGCCAAACCTAGCCAAAAACCTAGAAGGACGTTTCCAGCAAATAATCAAAACCAAACTGCCACCACCAACATATTGTCATGCTCGAATGAGGTAAACCTGCTGAACCCATCTTCTTCCGCCTAATAATATAACAATACCCATTAGTCAGACAATGGTTAATAGCAACAAAGGCCAAGGAGGGTGTTCACTCCCCTCAACATCTCATTATCCACTATCCTGAGTCGACTCGTCAAAAAAGGGCTCCTCAAGCCGTTAGACCCCATGCCTGTACCTAATCCCCTACCGTTGAGGTTTAATGCTTCTCAATACTGTGCATTCCACCAAGGTCACGGACACCTAACTGATAAGTGCTTAAGGCTCCGATATGAGATCTAGAACCTCATCGACAACAAGATGATCCCGCCACCATCCTCTACTCTAAAACTGAATGTCACAACTAACCCTTTACCAAATCATGCCAGACAAGATGGGGTAAATTACATGTCTTTGGGAGAATTAGAGGACCCGAGTCAGCACATCTGTTTGGCGTAACTGTCACGCCCATCTGTTCTAGTTACTGAGGACCCGACAGCCTGTTCATTGATAATGGATGGAAACGACTAGGATATGATGAAAGAAGGGAATGATGATGCTTGGGAAGGATATTAGGTGGCGATTCAAGAAGAAGAAGAGGAACGTAATGAAGAAGACAATTGGCCTTTAGATTACCCAGCTCGACCATACGGGTTTGGTCATGTGCTCGACGGCATTACCCTTTCCTAACTTTTTGAGGAAGAGGTATATGTGGATGAAATGCAATTCTATTGGCTGGTAAGGGTTGTGCTGAAATCAAACGGAGTAGAGTGGACTGATTTCCGGGCCTCTCGAAAATGGCAGGTGAATTTTATCAAAGAGGACATATGGGAAGAAGTTGATAATACATAGGCTATTGAAGATGATGCGGATAGAAGAGGAAGAATAGCAATCGGTGATTTAGGCGATTTGTGGGCATTTGGAAGCTCTCCGCTTGTGAATGAGGTGCGACAGACTAGCGACACAATAACAGGATTATGGGATCCCGAGGAGGTGATAGAACATCTGACCAGAAGTGGGCGGCATTTTAAGCCAGCCCAGTTGGAAAAGGGGCAACCAAGTGGAAAAGGAAAGAAAAAAGAACATGAAGAAGTGGATGATGATGTGCTAAAGCAGTTAAAGAAGACGCAAGCTAACATCAGCATTTGGGGCTACTGATGGCCTCGCATAAGCACAGACAAGCTGTGCTAAAGGTTCTGAATAAAGCCAGCATTTCGATAGAGGCCACCCCGGAGTAACTGATTGGACTTATTTTACCGACGGTAGAACCAAAAATCATTTCTTTTTTCGATAAAGATCTGCCAGTAGAGGGAAGGAATCACAACAAACCACTGCATATTACTATTAAGTGCCTAGACAAATTGGTCCCGTGACTCTTATCGATAACGGGTCTGCATTAAATGTATGTTCGCTCAGAACAGCACTCTGTTTAGGAGTAAAGACGGAGCACTTCATACCGAGCAATCAAGGAGTCCGAGCTTATGATAACACAAGGAGGGACGTACTAGGACTGGTGTTATTTGCGATATCAGTAGGGCCTTTGAAAACATCGGTCGAGTTCTATGTACTAGATGTACTAGCATCTTTCAACTTGTTGTTGGGAAGACCCTAGTTGCATGACCCAAGTGTTCAGGCTGTACCATCGACTCTCCATCAGAAAATGAAGCTGATAAGAAATGGGACAGTTCTAACTATTCACGGAGAAGACATCAATCATCCCCTAAGAGGAGGAGAGGGCTCAACTCTGTTGGAAGTTCAGCATAGTGAAGATGATGTATCGCTCAGTGGTTTTAGATTTGATGAAGCATAGACTCTTCAGATGTTAGTGAACGAGGAGAAAAGGTACATCAACCCAAGGGCAATCATGATGATGAGACAATGTCCTACTTTTTGGGGATGGAATTAGGGCGTAAACAGTAAGGAATCTCCGATCCTATTCAGGTATTGCCAGCTTCTCGTCTTTTCGATCTTGGATATAAACCGATGAAGGAAGATTTGAAAGGGCTTAAGAAGGAATGGAAGGTCAATTATTCAGGAACTCTCAATGGTACTTTGTCAAAGAGGGGAAAGATTTCCCGTACCGCGCCTTTACGGAACCATGGATTGACGAAGAAACAATAAAAAGTTGCCAGGGCTAGAGATCTTTTTCGGCCATCAGTTGTCTGATACGAAGGAGAAAATAGTGAAAGGGAAAGAGGAAGAGGAGAAGAATCAAGAGAAAGATTGGGCCGAAAAGCTCGATGGAATCAGCATGGTAACATTGGTCAATGAAAAGATGGCACAATTGCAAGTGATCGACTCGGACTGCTTCATGAAGGGCTTCAGCGCACCAGTAGACTGCACCAAGCTCATTGTCAATGCGGCCGCAAATGAAGTGAGGAATTAGACCATCGAGTCTCGTAATATGCAGGTTGTCTATCCTGAGTCCAAGTTTGAGTCGGAGTCTATAGTCGAGGGCACGTTTGTTGATGCTCCTCTCCTTGTTTTTACTGTGGAGTTTGTAATTCCTTCTTCTTTCAATGAAATGAACGAAATTTTCGATTACTTTGCTTTATTTGATTTATTTTATACGTTTTTCGACGATTTTGAATTCGATGGAAATATTCCCAAAGAAATAAAAATTTTAATTAAGAGAAGAAAAAATGCGTGCCCAACCTATAATTGAAGAAATTTTGTCAATAAATTTGAATAATGAAAATAACCGGCAAAATGTTCAAATTGATTTTTCTTTATCTTTAGTTGAACAAGAACAATTAATAACATTATTAAAAGAATTCAAGGATGTATTCGCATGGTCTTCTGAGGATATACTCGGAATTGATCCCGACATTGTCCAGCACTATATCCCCTTATACCCTGATGCTAAACTAGTCAAACAAAAATTAAGACGGATCCAACCAAAATGGGCTTTGAAGATCAAAGAAGAAGTCGCCAAATAGATTAATGCAGGATTCCTCATGGTAACTGAGTATCCGAAATAGGTAGCCAACATCGTGCTGGTTTTAAAGAAGGACGGATGTATCCGAGTCTACGTAGATTTTTGGGATCATAACAAGGCCAACCCAAAAGATGATTTTTCACTACTGCACATCGATGTCTTAGTGGGCAGTACAGCGGGGTACGCCTTGTTGTCATTCATGGATGGCTTCTCTAGATACAACCAGATTCTGATGGATCCCGAAGACAGAGAAAAGACGACGTTCACTACACCTTGGGGCACCTATTGTTATCGTGTAATGCCGTTTGGCTTGAAGAATGCAGGGGCAACCTATCAAAGGGCTGCCACTACTTTACTGAATGACATGATACATAAGGAGGTCGAAGTGTATGTGGATGATATGATAGTCAAGTCCAAGGATCGGGATGGCCACATCACAATACTGCGAAAGTTCTTTGAAAGGATGTAAAAATACAATATGCAGCTCAATCCACAGAAATGTGCCTTTGGAGTTACTGCCGAAAAGATGCTCGGGTTTATGATCACGCAACGAGGCATTGAAGTTGATTCTTCAAAGATTAAAGCAATTTTAGAAATGCCTCCTCCGAAGATTGAGCGAGAAGTCAAGGGCTTTTTGGGTAAGATACAGTTCATTAGCTAATTCATCGCGAAACTGATGACTACCTGTGAGCCGCTCTTTCGTCTACTAAAGAAAGAAATCGAGTTCGAATGGGATCAGAGATGCTAAGATGCCTTTGATGTCGTACAACAGTATCTGCAAAATTCACCTGTTTTAGCTCCTCTCGAACCTGATAAGCCACTGATTCTCTATCTGTCAGTGACTGACTCAGCTATGGGATGTATGCTGGCACAAGAAGGTGAAACTGGGATTGAAAAGGCTGTCTACTACTTAAGAAAGAAGATGATAGGGTCAGAAATACGGTACACACCATTGGAAAAGACATGCTGGACCTTGGTTTGGGCTTCCTGAAAACTAAGGCATTGCATGCTGTCTTTCATAGTGAACCTACAGAGTACAGTGGACAGTGCAGTGCAGTGCAGTATAACGATCAGTGAGCAGAATACAGTAATCAGTGTACAGAGCAGGAAAGAACAAAAATAGAACAGTGCAGTATAGTATGATACAGAGAGTAGTAAATAAAGATACCTGGTCAGGGGTCAGCCGGTCCAATGATATCCTTCCCTCAATCCTTCTTCCCCTTTAGGCCTCGGGACCACCGAGCCACTTGGGGAATGACCAGAGGGTTTGCAAAAGAGTTCGTCGGGACATGAAGCCTGAGGAACTCATAAGTCCACAACTGCAAAGAAGAAGATGTTAGTAAGCAATAACAGATAACATAAATGAATGAAAAACTACAGAAACTAAACCATACCTCCCAGACCCTCCAGTATCCCCCGATGCTGAGCTCCTGGGGGAATCGAGTAAGAGTCCTCATGAAGCTGTAAAGGGTGGCGAGGGCAGCTCCTCCCCAGTCATATGAAGCGACTCGATCAAAACGAGCCAGGCAACCCAAGTAATGCAAATGAACGGTGTTCTCCTTGTTCAAAAATAAGGAGGTACCGAACATGTACATCAAGAACGGTCGAATAACCAAGTATACCAGACTCTATCGCGATCCATTTGAGCGGGAATAGCTCCAAGGAAGTACATCAGTGCATCGGTAGAACCAGCGATGGTCGGGTCAAAAGGGATAGGGGCTCCTCCAACCCGGATGCGGGTAATCAGCGCAAAATCCAGAGGCGTCAACGTAGCCTCGAATGTGGTAAAATGGAAGGTGTTGGTGGTATCCCACCACCACTCCATCAGAGTTGTCAACCATACTCGGTAGTTGCTCATCTTACCCAACAGGGGTATGAAGCGAGCAAAACTAGAGGCGTCAATATAAGCTCGGCTAGGGGCAGGGAGGGTATTATACCACTCCAACACCTCTCCAGAGGCAGAATCTTTGAAGCCACGGACATAGTGACCAGCCTAAAAAGAAGAAGACAAACAGAGAATATATAAAGAACAAATCGTGCATGCAAAGTGTAGAAAAATATCTAAAAGAAAAACCCTAGGTTTGTGTGTAAGTGACGACCCTTCGATTTTTTCAAGCCTTAGAAAACTAGGCACCATAGCCCTAGATTCGTGTGTAAGTGACGACCATTCAATTTTTTCAAGCCCTAGAAAACTAGGCACCTTAATTCTAGGTTCGTGTGTAAGTGACGACCCTTCTGTTCTTTCAAGCCCAAGAAAACTAGGCGCCCTAGAAAACTAGGCGCCCTAACCTTAGATTCGTATGTAAGTGACGACCCTTCGGTTCTTTCAAGCTCTAAAAAACTAGGCACCTTAACCCTAGGTTCGTGTGTAAGTGACGACCCTTCGGTTCTTTCAAACCCTAGGTTCATGTGTAAGTGACGACCCTTTGATTTTTTCAAGCCCTAGAAAACTAGGCACTCTAACCCTAGGTTCGTGTGTAAGTGACAACCCTTCGGTTCTTTTAAACCCTAGATTCGTGTGTAAGTGACGACCCTTCCTTCGGTTCTTTCAAGCCCTAGAAAACTAGGCACTCTAACCCTAGATTCGTGTGTAAGTGACAACCCTTCAGTCCTTTCAAGCAGTAGAAAACTAGGCACCTTAACCCTAGATTCGTGTGTAAGTGACAAATATTCGGTTCTCTCAAGTTCTAGAAAACTAGGCACCCTAACCCTAGATCCGTGTGTAAGTGACGACCATTCGGTCCTTTCAAGCCCTAGAAAACTAGGCACCTTAATCCTAGGTTCGTGTGTAAGTGACAAATATTCGGTTATCTCAAGTCCTATAAAACTAGGCACCCTAAGCCCTGGTGCGCTAGGCAAATCTTCATAACCCTAGGTTTGTGTGTAAGTGACGATCCTTTGGTTTTTTCAATTCTAGTAAAAGACTAGAAATCTCAAACCCTGGTGCGCCAAGCAATTCTCTATCTTTTTGTATTAATCATTCTATAATAATAATAATAATAATAATAATAATAATAATAATAATAAAAATAAAATAAAAATAAAATAATAATAATAACAAAGAAATCTCTTCTTTTTGATATTTGTGTTTTGCCCATTTTGTCATAACTTTTTAGGATTAATTTTCTAAATTTTTTTGAAAATTTGCTCCAATCTTTTAAAAATTTTCCTAAAATATTTATGATTTTTTTAAAATTTCTAAAATTTTTCTCAAATTTCTCGGATTTAATAAAAATTTTCATAATTTTCTTAAAATTTTTTCTCAAATTTCTAGGATTTTCTAAACATTTCTAAATTTTTTTCAAATTTATAGGATTTTATAAAATTTTTCCTAAATTTTTTGGGACTTTTGAAAAATTTCCTTGATTTTCGAAAAATACCCCTAAAATTTCTAGAGTTTGTGATTTTTGAAAAATTTGCCCTAAATTTTTAAATTTTTTTGACAAAATTGCCTCTAATTTTAGGATTTTTAAAAATTACCCATTTAGTTTTCATGTTTCAAAAATAATAACAAAAAAAAAACAAATTCTCCCCCTTAATTTTTATGTTTTTCTTAAAAATAAAAAATAAATTTAAGCTTTTTACTAAAATAATTGCCCATTTTGTTCAAATCCTAATGTATCTACTGTTTTAATCTCCATTACATAGGCATTTAAGCTAAGATCAAATTCCAATCATCAATCACACCATCATCAAAATAAATCATCATTCATCATCATTCACCACCATATCAAAACACATTATCATGTCATCTGGGGGATCCTAGGCATGCGTCTACATTTGATATATTATGTTTTGGTATTAAAACAGTAAGGATAGGGTACATGCCGAAGGTCGCCAGTGAGAAATGTGGTGGTTAGGCTCCCGTAGAAAAATGTTGGCAACAACAGCATCGGTGGGAGGCTCGTAGCATCTCATCCCTCGTGAAACCATGCGATAGGGTATTGGAGCGTAAGCATGCGAGTCGAAGGGTGCTAGATGACCCTCTCTTGCATCAGGGTCCAAGAAATTGGCCATTATAGCCTCAGCAGCAGCATCCGCAGCCGCCTGTGCCTCGGCAGTTGCCCGTGCCTCCTCAGCAGCCTAGTGGGAGGCACGCTCTGCCTCAAGTACAAGGGCATCCATTGCAGCAGTGGGCTGCGTGGTAGTGACCCCGCTAGCAGGAAGACTGGTGGGCGTGTCCCTGGGAGTTCCCATAAAAGAACTCCCAGTAGCAGAAGGGCCTTGTTGAGCCCCTAAGTCGTCGTCTCCCTGGTCATGAGCCGCCATGAACAAAAATGGGATCACAAACAACAGTGTAAACATCGTGTGAAGGAGAAAGAGCACGAAAGCTAGGAAGCTAAGGGAAGGTTAGGAGAGTTTGAGAGAGAGACGAGAGAGAACAAGGGTTAGAGAGAGAGAGAGTGGTATGAGAGAATGAACCAGATCCGCACGACTCAAGGGCCTTATACGCGTTTGGAGGTTGCGGTCGCCACCTTCAGTTATGGCGCCCGCTAGGTTGTTGAAGAGACACATGGCGACTGCAATTTTGGAAGAATTTTTACCCAGCGGCCACCATGTCAGAAGGGTTTGGTCTGGGCGACCGCCAGGTTACCAAAAGTCATGTTGTGTCAGTTCATCATTATGACGTTTTAGGATTTTGTGAGGAGCTGTTTGAGGCTTTTTAATATATGTTTTTGCTTATCTTATTATTTGCATGTATTTTAATTCCTTTGTGTGCATCTATTTTATTAGTATAAATTATTTTCTCTTTGTTTTATTAGCAAAAATAATTTTTAGAAAATATAAAATCTTTAATTATTTTTCTTTAAAATTTTTATTTTGTGTGAGTGTTTTCTGCTAAAAATGATTTTGATAGCTTTTCAAAAATGATTTTATGTGTGCGTGTTCTCCAAAAATATTTCAAGAAAATTCTTGTGCGTAGTATCTCGCGCCTCGTCCTGAATTTTTAGGTCTTAACTTGACTTATTAATGCGTGGTTTTCCTTCCGATAAATCTAATTTTAAGCCGTAATTTAGCTTTTAATTATTTTTATCCCCTGTCCCGTTCCGAATTTTTGGATCTTAACTCGACCTATTAATTCACGGTCTATCTTCCCGATAAATCTAATTTCAAGCAGTAACTTGGCTTTTAAATTTTTTTATCCCGCATTCGAATTTTTAGGTCTTAACTCGACCTATTAATTCATGTTTATTCTTCCCGGTATGAATAGTTTTAAGCTGTAACTTAGCTTTTGACTATTTTTACCCCGCTATCGTTCCGAATTGTTGGATGTTAACTCAACCCATCAGTTCCTCGTTGCTTTCCCGGTTAAGGTAATTTCTTAAATCTTAACTTGATCCTTTTTATTATTTTGTCCCCAGCCAAATTGTTAGATCTTAACTTGGTCTTCGATCTTGATCATACCAGCATCTACGTCATGTTAGCATCTGCATCATGTTTCATATTTCTTATCTTGCATCCCTGCATTTTGTCAGAGAGAGAGAGAGGGAGAGAGCCGAGACAGAGAGACGGAGAGAGGGAGAGAGACCGTAGAGAGAGATTGGAGAGAGAGAGTTATAGTGAGCGGGGGAGAGAAAGATGGGGAAGGGAGAGGGGGGAGCCCAGCGGGAGTGGCCGGGTTGCGGAGCAGGAGGCGTCGACGGTGAGGTAGTGCGGCGGCGCCGGCGCCGACAGCGGCTTGGTGAGGCTGTAGTGGTGGCACGGATGGCGCGTGTTTTGCCGCTGTGTTCTTCGTTTTCCTTCGGTGTGTTGCAGAGCTTTCTCGTGGGAAGCTTTCAAGCTTCAGTTTCTTCCTTTTTTTTTTGTTTTTTTTTGTTGAGATAATTAAATTTACCTCTCTCTTAAGTTTTAAGTTTATTACAGGGAGCTCTCTCGTAATCTCTGAAATTATACTATCCTTCATTCTGTTTTATTTTTATATTTCACTTTAGTCCTTCTGTTAGTTGACTGAACAAAAACTAATTTTATTATTAAATATTTTATAATTTTTCTCAATTTACTCTTATTTTTCATGTTAGTGAGCAACAAAGAGGAACCGCACGATGCCACCCAACGTCAGCACTCCATCTCCAGCGACCACCGGACTCTCTCTCATACTGCGGCACCACCACCGCCGCACCATGCACCATGCCACCATCCTCTAAGCACCACCACCCGAGCATCACCACTCACCAACCACCATCTTATTCTCTCAATTTCTAAATTTCCCTACAATCAAAATCTAGAGCTACTTTTTGTTTATGTTTTGAGATGGTAAGAGAGAGTAATTTTTTCAAACTGCCGCGGCGTCATTTTAGTGGGCGTTGAAGAAAAAAATTGGGGGAGAAGAAGATAACAGACGACACACTGACTGGATGGGGCTAGGGTTATGTTTGGTCTTAATTTCTCATATAACCCCACTAATTCATGAAGGAGATTGGGAGAGGATTCTAGAAATCTCACTTGTAACAAAGAAAAATAGAAAAACTGAGAAAGAGAAAGAAGACCAGCATCGAGTGGGTGTGGTCGGCGAATGAGAATTAATGTTTTCATGGTAAGTATAGTATGAGATAGTTTTACATTTTTTATAAGCTCATCCGAAAGAGTTAAACTGTGTGCATATTTTTAATTTACTTTATAAATATTTTTTTATGATCAGATTTGTTTATTACGTAAAATTCAATAAATTTGTTGTCCATATAAAATTTTAGGTTGACTCGATACAAGTAATTAAGTGTTTACATAATGTTCTTTTATAAATAATATAAATAAGTTATAATTTAAAAAAAAAACTTTCAAACAAATATTATTCATTCACTTAGTTACATGTATCAAATCAATCTAATTTTTCTTTATAAATAAGAAACTCGACGAGATCTACATAATAAATAGATTCAATTATAAAAATATATTTGAATATTAAATAAATATAAACAAAATTTTTCAAAAACTAGAAAGTTTCTGAATGTTTCTTTCACAACCTAGTATTATCATTAGAACGATTCTTTCTGTTTAGAAATCAAATAATTTACCCTTGAAATTGATTAAAATAAAAAAATAAGTTGATCTAATCGGCGAAGGGTACATACTCAACTGATCGGATCACATTTTTGACAAGTTCAAAATAAGTTAGAAAAATAATTTTTAATAAAATTTAGTAAACGATAATTCTTTGATTTAGCTTTGCTGAAGCAGCGTTCCAATGATAGGAGCCGTTCATTAGTGGCGTTAGGGTGTCAAAAGGGTACTAAACGCTGGAGGCAGTAAGTTGTAGCAGTATTGCCTCATGACTTTAAGATATATATATATATGTATATGTATATGCATATTTATAACAAGGGCCTTCAATATCAGAACCAGAGCCTTCAAATTCCTCCATTGATGGCGGTGAAATCATGTGGGTTGGCGGCGTTGTGTAATCTCTTGTTGGAGTACGCTTCTGGTGGCAGCGTTGGTCGTGGTAGTGGTGGTTTTGGGGTGGCGGCGTTGGTCGCGGCGGATGGGTAGATGCAGTTTAGTGGAGTTTTATGTATAATTAGGGCAAATAAAATTACAGCAAATAGAGAAGAAGAAAAAATGAACACAAGGGGTAAAATAGTAAAAGTTCATTTGCCGTTAATAGCGTTTGCTAGACAAATCTGACATGGGAGGACAGTGTAATTTTAGAGACTACGAGGAAAATTCCTGTAATAAGCTTAAACCTCAATAGAGATAAGTGTAATTATCCCTTTTTTTCTTTGATTCTTGAAAGGTGATGGGCCGAAACCGGTATCAAAGGCCCGAAGGGGGTCGTGCTGTGGAGAACCACTTCGGCCCATTATGGGGGATCCCATGGGCCAACCTCTCAGAACCGACGGCGCTTTGCAGTTCAACTCTAATAGTTGCATTAAATGCTCTGACGTCGCATTTAATACGATTTAACCGTGACCAGAGCGGCATTAAATGCGATTATACTGAGTGCCCATTGCCATCGAGTTCTCTACAACCTCGAAGGGAACACTAGTATGAGGAGCTCGGCCCAGAGGACGACCGAGACAAAACTATTTATGGAGACGTGATGGCGATGTGACTAAGGGGGACAACAATCACTGTCAATGTAGAGGCAAAGGTGGTAGAGTCATTTGAGGGGACATTTTATAGGTGACAGGAGAAGTAATCACGAGAGCTGATGAGAGAGACTGAGTTTTCCACACTATAAAAAGAGGAGAATACCCTGTCAGAGGTAGGTGAATTCACTTGTATCCAATGCTTATTACTTGAAAACCCTTTCAAACTTGACCATTGGAGCGGTCTCCGGCGAGACGCCGCCGGATAGCTCATGTTTCTTAATATTTTTACAGATTAACCAGTAGGTGGACGCGGTATCGCTAGGTTCAACCTATTAAATAAATGTAATTTATGGGGCACCCCATATAATTTTCAATCTCTCAGCTTCCCTTTTTTCTTTGTTATAATTTCATTAAGTCTCCTCGGTTGTTGGCGCCTTAAGCTTGAACCGAGAATAGTATTTTTAAAGGAGATTGAGGACAGCTGTCCCATAGCTAGCATGATAACTTTCTGTTAAATGTACTACAGCTTGGGGAAATTACACTTCTTAAAATTTAAAAATTTAAGTATAAATTTTTACTGTATTTTTGTGAATTGTCGTATAATTAGAATTTTTATTAAATTCTTTTTTATTTATATTATTTATTTTTTTGTTTTGTTGTGATTTATTGATTATCAGTATTTTTAATAGATATAAAATTTTAAATTTAGAAAATTTTTAAAAATTTGAGATAAATTTTTAATATTATTTTATGATTTATTGTGCAGTCAAAATTTGTATAAATTTTTCTAATTATACAATAAATTTTTTGTCTCGATTTTTTATTATCTAAATATTTAATCGATGTAAGTTTTTGGGCTCAAATTTTAAAATTAAATATAAGGTTTTGTTAGGAATTTAATTTGAAGATTTTCTACTAATATAATTTTATTTATTTATTTTTATAACGAACTGTCAAATATTATATTATTCTAAGGAGCTTAACTAGTTCGGCCAAAAGAATTATAGTTGACATGTGTCTTATTTGTATTGGTTGCTAAAGTACATGTTATTACAATCTATCCCCATTAAAAAATTTCGTCCTCAAAATTTACGTACCTTTATTCGAAAAGGTGTGAATACTTTTTTTTTGCATATCCTCTTCTTGTTCCTAGATGGATTTTTCAATCAAGTGACTTTGCCATAATACTTTACCAATGGAATGACTTTATTTCTCGGAACTTATTGCTTTTTATCCAGTATTTGTACTTGCGCTTCTTCATACGTTAGGTCGGGCTTCAGATTAACTGATTGCACTGTTAGCACATGAGAAAGGTCCGGCATGTAATCCTTTAAAATCGAGACATGGAATACATTGTGCAATCCTGACAACTACGGAGGCAGGGCCAATTGATATGTCATGTTACTAATTCTTTTAATGATCTCATATGACCCAATGTATTGAGCACTCAACTTTCTTTTCTTCTCGAATCTCATTAGTCTTTTCCATGGCGATACCTTTAAGAATACGTGATCTCCACTTCAAATTCTAGGTCATGTCTCCGATTATCCACATAACTATATGCCGGTCCTGAGACTGCTTCAATCTTTCTCGAATCAACTTTATTTTGTCAGTGGTAATTTACATAATCTCAGGGCCGAGTAACTTTCTTTCTCCAACTTCCTCCCAGTAGATTGGGCTTTGATACTTCCTACCATAAAATGCTTTGTAAGGGGTCATTCCTATGATCGACTGGAAATTATTATTATATGTAAACTCGATCAATGATAAATATTCTTCCCAACTATCGACAAAATCTAGGACGCATGCTCTGAGCATATCTTTTAAGGTCTCAATTATCCTTTCTGATTGGCCGTTAGTTTGTGGGTGAAAGACTGTGCTAAACTTTAACATAGTCTCCAACGCCTCTTGTAGACTTGGCTAAAATCTAGATGTAAAATGCGAATCCCTATCTGATACTATCGAAACTAGTATACCATACAAACGAACAATCTCATCAATGTAAAGTCGTGCAAACCGGTTCGTAGGAAATGTCATCTTGATTAGTAGGTAGTGTGTTGACTTCGTTAATCTATCCATAATTACCCAAATAGCATCGTTTCCCTTGGCAGATCATGATAACCCAACTACAAAATCCATAGTGATGTATTTCCACTTCCATTCAAGTATAAGCAAAGGCTGTAATAGTCCCACCAGCTTTTAGTGTTCAATCTTAACCTGTTGGCATACTAAACATTTTGCCACAAAGTTTGTCACATTTTTCTTCATTCCGCCCCAATAGTATTTTTTCCTTAGGTCTCTAAACATTTTCGTGCTTCCAAATGCACTATGTATGCTGAATTATGAGCGTCAACTAAAATTTGACTACTTAATTTTTCATTATTAGGCACATATAGTCGGTGCCCAAACCATAAGACATCATCCCGAATCTCAAACTTCATCTTTTCTTTAGAAAATGTTTATGCTCTTATTTTATCCACTTGACTATCTACTAATTGGCCTGCTCGAATCTGGTTTAACAACGTTGGCCTTATCCTAATAGTTGCTAATAAGCCCCCACTATCTCCTATTACAAGAGTGGTCTTGAGTGATCGCATTTCAGAAAATGTACTTATCCGTACTTCTCGAATGTGTACTATACTTCCTGATGACTTCCGGCTTAGGACATTGCTGCAACGTTGTCTTTTCCTGGATGGTAGTGAATTGTACAATCATAATCTTTAATTAGTTCCATCTACGTTCTTTGTCTTAAGTTCAACTTCTTCAGAGTGAATACATACTTTAAACTTTGATGTTTAGTGAATATCTCGCAGGTGACCCCGTATAAATGGTGTCTCCATATTTTGAGTGCAGAGATAATTACAGCAAATTCCAAAAAGTGGGTAAGATAATTCCTTTCATGGGGCTTCCGTTGTCTAGATGCATATGTAATTACCTTTCCCTATTGCATCAATACACAACCTAACCCTTGGTGTGATGCGTCACTATAGACTACAAAACATTTATTGACCGATGGGAGGATTAGTGTAAGGGTTGACACTAATTTAGACTTTCATTATTAGAAATTCCGTTCACATTGTTCAGATCATTCAAATTTCACCTCTTCTGGGTTAACCGAGTTAAGGGTTTTGTAATTAAAGAGAAGTCTCGAATAAATCTTTAATAACAACCAGCCAATCCTAAAAACCACGCATCTCTGTTTTGTTGATTGGTTTCGCCCAATTTACTACAGTCTCAACTTTCACTAGGTCCACTTGGATTCCATTCCTAGATATAACATGCCCCAAAAAACACCACTCGATCCAACCAAAATTCACACTTAGAAAACTTCACATACATTTTGTGGTCCCTTAAGATTTGTAACGAAATCCTCAATTGTTCCTTGTATTCCTCATCACTTCAAGAATATATTAGAATGTTAATGATGAATAAGATCATGAATTTATCTAGAAAACTCCTAAATTCTTGATTTTTCAAATCTATAACACCACTAGAGCATTAATGACATCACAACCATTTGTAAAGTTCATACCAATTCTTAAAGACGTCTTAGATATACTTGATTTTCTTACTTGAAAATTGATGGCATTCTGACCTTAGGTTAATCTTCGAGAATACTTTAGTTCCTCATAGCTGATTGAGCCGAGCCTCTATCCCACACCAAGGATACTTATTTTTAATTGTGATTCTGCTCAGCTGACGACAGTTGAAAGCACATTCTTAGGGTTTCATCATTCCTTCTCATAACAACATGGGTTCATCCCAAAGCGAAACAATTGTCCGCTATTCTTCTGATGCTTCCATAAACTCTTTGCAACTTATGAGATAATATTCTATAAGGTGAAAAGGATACAGGTGTCGTGCCTGGACTTAGATCAGATGTAAGCTTCACTCTCTGATCTAGGGTATTCTTGGTAAGTCCTCTTGAGAATACATTTCCAGATAACTGGCATCTCTTAAAAGTTTCCATCCTTTTTGTTAGGAATTTTTCCCTTGGCAATAATCAATTTTTGTTTGGAAAATCTGTAACAAATGATTATTCAAATTATTTATTTTATTTATTAATATGTTAACACTTGTTCTTTTGAAATTGTGATTTGATATTGCAGTGCAATAAAAAGAGAGCAAAAAACGTTGAAAAGCTGCAAGCAATGTTAAACCGCTTGACAGATCAATCAAGTGATCAAAAATGACTCTCGGTATCTTAGGCTCTGTAACAAAATGCTGCAACGCAGATTTGCCAAGCGACTATAAATAGGATAGCTAGGATTTCATATTTAATGCCTCCAATATTATTGTTATAATTTCTAGCCGCCAAAGAGCTTCTAAGGTTATTCAACATACTTGCAAGCTACTCTACAACTTGAAGAACATTTAGCTTTCGCGCAATTAAGTCAATCATGAAGGATTCAAATCTTCAACGATCTGTTCGTATTCGTAGAGTCACTTGAGAGGATTCTCAAGTGTTGAAGTCTCATGGAGGATTTCGCCAATATTGAAGTTCGGTGGTGGGTTCCAGCAGCTATCAAGCACAAGAGTTGGTGCATGTAGATTCGGCAAAGATAGGCTTACTACCATTGGTTGTGGGTGCAACATCGGGGTTATAAGATTTCTTTGTAACCAACGTTTGATATAATGCTTGATTTTCTAGACCCGGTGTGGTCTCATGATTTTTACCCGGTTTGAAATTTTTCACGTAAAAATTGCCGTCTCGTGTGTGATTGTGGTTGCTTTATTTTTTGCTTGTGTAATTGATTGGTTAGCTTTATTATTTTGTTGTGGTATTTAAATTCTTTAATTAAATCGATTAGTACAAATCAGTCTATAAACGGGATTTTTTAATAGGTATTAGAGATGAATTTTTTTAAAACAAATTTTGTGATCCTTTAACTGATTTGCATAAATGGATTTTCTTAAAGAAGGCGCTTCTACCGTTAGATCACCCCTCCTTGATGGCCACAATAATCCCTTTTAAAAAGTAAGAATAAGGGCTTTTTTAAAATCTATTGACGAACGTATATGGCTTTCCGTGGTTGAGGGTTTTGTGGTTGAGAGTTACAAGTCTCCTACCATTGTTGTTGACGGTGAAACTGTCCCTAAACTCGTGGTTAAATGGGACAGAGTTAATTTTGAGGAAGCTTACTGGAATAGCAATGCCATGAATGCCATATTTAGTGAAGTCACACAAAATGAGTTTCGTATAATTAGTACGTGTGATTTGGCTAAAGAAGTATGAAATATTCTTCAAATCACTCACGAAGGGACTGATACCGTAAACATCTCAAAACTTAAACGTCTCACAACTAATTTTGAAACTACGCGTATGAAAAATGATGAAAGTTTTGATGATTTTTATGCAAAATTAAGTAACATTGTGAATGTTTCTTTTAATCTTGGTAAAAAAAAAAATTTACTTCTAAAATTGTTTAAAAAATTCTCAGATCTTTACTCGAACGTTTCCAACCAAAAGTCACAACAATAGAAGAGAGCAAAGACATTTATTTCATTTATGTTGAAGAGTTAGTTGGAAACCTGCAAACCTATGAGCTATATTTTCAAAATAAAAAGATTTTAAAAAATTTAGCGTTTTCTTTAGTTCAAGATTTTGCAAGTGATTTTGATGATAATTTAGATCCAGAGATAATGGCTATTTTTGTGAAAAAATTAAATTTTTTTTAAAAAAATTAAAAGTCTAATCAGAAGGAAAAATCATGAAAGAAGCACGATAAAAGATAAAGTAAAAAATATGTTCAATTTTATTAAAAAATGGTCGAAAGGCCAAATTTCTAAACTCCAATGCTATGAATACAAATAATATGAATATATGGATAAAGAATACCCAAACTTTCTTAGAAAGAAACAGAAGGAATTTACAGTCATTTGGGATGTTAAAACTAAACCCGACACGAGTGATGAGAAGGAGTCTGATTATGATGATAGTGACATTGTAGCTTTCATTTCTTCTGTTCAGGAGGAATCGAGTGTGTATGAAAAAAAGACTTTATAAATGATTCCAATAATGAAAAAGAAGAGGTTGGTGACACTAAGAAAAATGAAGCTCTTCAACAAGCTTATAATAAGCTTTACCACGAGAGCTATTTATTGACCAATCAAAATTGTAAACTGGTTAAAAAATTCAAATTGTGTGAAAAAGAGAATGATAGTGTCAAACTTAAGCTAACTGAAGCTCAAGACCTGGTTATAAAATTAAAATCAGATAGAAAAATTTTATGTGAAAAACTTGCAAAATATGAAAAAAAAAAAAAGAAATGATTTGTCTAAATTATATCAATCTAGACGAACCAAAATTGAATTTTTTGAAAAAGAATTGTATGCTTGTGTTAAGTTAAAAACTGATCTTAAATTAAAATTGATTAAATTTGAAATAAATCTATTAAATGCTCAATCTATTTTGAAGAAATTGAATGCCGACACTATGGCTTTGGATGACATGCTTAGGTCACAGAAAACAGTGATTGACAGGTGTGGACTTAGATTTGCTAGTGCGTCGTCAAGAAAATAGTCCAAAGGAAAAGAAAAATTTAGCCAACCAATTCAACTTGAATTTGCACCAAAGTTTGTGAAAGCAGAAAATGGCATAAGTTCAAAAAGATCATTTGCAAACGTTTCAGCCAAAGCCAATGGAAAGTTGGGACATCAGACGGGTAAATACACCATTTTACATGGTGAGGTAAGAAAAGCTAAATTTGTTCCTACTTGTCATTATTGTGGTATTGTTGGTCGTATACGTCTATACTGTATGAATTTAAATAAGAATATTTTTTTGTGCCAAATTGTCATCATTGTGGTATTATTGGTCATATACGTCCATACTGCATGAATTTAAATAGGAATAAATTTTTTGTGCCTAATTGTCATCATTGTGGTAGAAAGGAACACATCAAACCTCACTGCACTAGGTTGTTTTACCAAAATAGGTTTAGATTTGATATACTACATCAATCTAGAAAAATTTGGACTTCTACTCCAAAACCTATACCTTTGAAAATCAAGAAAATTTGACTAAGAAAGAGTGATCTAAACAGTTTTTTAGCTAGTTGTAGTCCCTAGTTTATTTTGGGTCTTGTTTTTGTTTAGTTTTGTTGTTTTAGTTTTTCTTTGTATTTTTAGTCCTTAGAAAAGATAAACACTTAACACTACCCTTAATCACCTCTATCTCTCCATTTTTGTCACGAATTTACAAACAAAATCAAGAGAAATGAAACAAATGTTTTTGAGTAGTGAACAAGATTAAGGAACAAGTACTAGGCCCATGCATATTTTCATTCACTTAAAACCACAGAGTTTAATCAAATTGATTAAAACACACACAGAATCTAAGATATCCTATATTCATGTAAGAACGAACACAATCAGAGAAGATTCTATATGAAGTTGTGTGTGTGTAACTTGAAATATCTGTAAATTTCAAGATCAAATCTTATATGGGATCTATATGACTGAGTTACATGTACTTATCAGAAATTAAGGATGTCACAAAGTTAAACCAGTTTTGACCCAATTCACTTTAGATTAACACTTATTAAAAAATCCTATTTGTAAACTGATTTGCACTAATCAATTTAATTAAAGAATTTAAATGTCGCAAAACAAAATAATAAAGCTAACCAATCAATCATACAAGTAGAAAATAAAGCAACTATAATCACACACGAGACGACGATTTTTACGTAAAAAATTCCAAATCGAGTAAAAATCCCGAGATCACACCAGGTTTAGAAAATCAAACACTACATCGAACGTTGGTTACAAAGAATTCTTACAACCCCAACGTTGCACCCACAACTAATTGTAGTAAGCCTATCTTTGCCGAATCCACATGTACCAATTCATGTGCTTAACTGCCGCTAGAACCCACCACCGAACTTCAATGCTGACGGAATCCTCCACGAGACTTCAACACTTGAGAATTCTCTCAAGCGACTCCATGAACATGAACAGATCGTTAAAGATTTGAATTCTTGATGCTTGACTTGACTGCGCGGAAGCTAAATGGTCATCAAGTTGTAGACTAGTTTCCGAGTATATTGAATAACCTTAGAAGCTCTCTGGTGGCTAGAAATTATAACAATAATGATGGAGGCATCAAATATGAAACCCTAGCTGTTATTTATAGTCGCCTACCAAAACCCTCGTCCGTTAATAACAATTAAAAACTATTCTCGTCGCTGACCGCTCGAGCGGTCTTTTCACTGCTCGAGTGGTGAATTTGTGTTGTAGCATTTTTTTGCAGAGCCTGAGATACTAAGAATCCCTTTTGACCGCTCAATGGACCATTTGATCGGTCTGTCGAGCGGTCTGACATTGCTTATAACTTTTAGATATTTTTTGCTCTTTTTTCACTGCGCTGTAATATCAAACCACAACTCCAAAAGAGCAAGTGTCAAAATATCAATAATTAAAATAAATAATTTAAATAATCATTTGTCACAGATTTGCCAAACGAAAACCGAATATTACTGAGGGAAAAATTCTTAACAATCTCTCTTTTTGGCAATTATGTGACAAAAATCAACAAGCGAAATTATCCAAACATTTAACCAAAGCAATAACTAAACTACAAATGACACA
Source organism: Heliamphora exappendiculata (assembly GCA_034768845.1). Classification (NCBI taxonomy): domain Eukaryota; kingdom Viridiplantae; phylum Streptophyta; class Magnoliopsida; order Ericales; family Sarraceniaceae; genus Heliamphora; species Heliamphora exappendiculata. The sequence goes on from JAOTRH010486773.1 coordinate 23,041, forward strand.
ACAAAAAAACAAAAAAAACTGACATGACATAGAAACAAATAATAACACAACTAAAATTCCCCTTCAACCAAGAATTGAAAAAATAAACACTTAACACTCCCCTTTAATCACTTTTATTTTCTTTTTTTTTTGTCACGAATTGACAAACAAAACCAAGAGAAATAAAACAAATTTTTTTGAGTAGAAAACAAGATTAAAGAACAAGTACTAGACCCATGCATATTTTCATTTCACTTAAAACCACAAAATCTAATCAAACTGATTAAAACACAAACAGAATCCAAGATACCCCATACTCATATATGAATGAACACAATCAGAGAAGATTCTATATGAAGCAGTGTGTGTGATTTGAAACATCTCAAGACTCCAAGATCAAATCCTATATGGGATCTATGTGGTTGGGTCACATTTATTTATTAGAAATCAAGATGCCACAAAGTCAAAACAGTTTTAACCAAATTCACTTTAAGTTAACTCCTCCACAGATGGACATTCTTGCAATCAAGGTTGAGCTGTCCATACATCGAGCTGCCGAGGGCCAAGATAGAACGGCACGGGCGACAACCGTAGCACAGACAGCTGCTGAGGCCGAGATTGCTGACTTCTTAGACCCCCATGCTGGTGAGGGGATCCCCACTCCTTTTAACCCTTGTCACTACGCTTTGGCTCTTCACCATATGGGACCCAATTGGATGAGGAGATATAAGCTTCAAGTTGTTCATGTTGCTCCCGATCTTCTTCTTCGCGAGCCACAGGACCACCTCTCATGCCATAATCATACGAAAAGTCCTCCTTTTGTCTCTTTCAATATTGGAGCATGCCTTGTAGCTTTATATTTGAACATAGATGTATGTTTAGGATCCCCTGTTACTTTGAGATTTGATGTATGTGACTGAAGAACATGTAACTAATTGTAACCAATTATAATAACATAATCAATTTAATAACAAGAACTTAAAATGGAAAAAAGAAATTCAAACATATTGTTAATATTAAAAGGATAAACCTGGACATTGAACCGAGGACCGAACATATTAGTTGAGCAACTGGAGATTTTGGAACAAACACCAAGATGCTAGGGTTTAGAACATAGGTACCTAGAAAAATGGTGTTTAAAACATAGGATGCGTATGAAGCAGGTCTTTCACAAAACATATAGGTGCCTGGGGAGAATAGTTTAGAACACTAGGGTTTTAAAAACATGGATACTTGAGGAGCAGGGCTTAAGGTGCCAGGGGAGTAGGGCATTAGAAAACATATAGGTACCTGAGGAGCAGGGCATGGGGTGCCTCAAAAGTAGGGCTTTAGAAAACATATAGGTGCCTAAGGAGCAGGGCTTGGGATGCCTGAGGAGTAGGGCTTTAGAAAGCATATAGGTGCCTGAGGAGCATCTCTTGGGGTGCTTGGGGAGAAGGGCTTTAGAAGGCATATAGGTGCCTGGGAAGCAGGGCTTTAGAAAGCATATAGGAGCCTGATGAGCAGGGCTTGGGGTGCCTTGGAAGTAGGGCTTTAGAAAGCATATAGGTGCCTAAGGAGGGCTTGGGGTGCCTTGGAAGCAGGGCTTTAGAAAGCATATAGGAACTTGTGGAGCAGGGCTTGGGGTGCCTTGGACGCAGGGCTTTAGAAAGCATATAGGAACTTGTGGAGCAGGGCTTGGGGTGCCTGAGGAGCAGGGCTTTAGAAAGCATATAAAATCCTGAGGAGCAAGGCTTGAGGTGCCTTGAAAGTAGGGCTTTAGAAAGCATATAGGCGCCTGAGGAGTAGGGCTTTAGAAAATATATTGGTGCATGAGGAGTAGGGCTTGGGTGCCTAAGGAGCAGGGAAACATATGGGTGCCTGAGGAGCAGGTCTTGGAGTGCCTAAGGAGCAGGGCTTTAGAAAACATATAGGTGCCTGAGGAGTAGGGCTTGGGGTGCTTGGGGAGCAGGGCTTAGGGTGAACCTAAGGATCGTTACACACATACGAACCTAGGGTTTGCCTGGCGCACCAGGGTTTAGGGTGCCTAGCTCACTAGGGCTTAAGAAAACCTAAAGATCGTCACACACACACACACGAAACTAAGGTTTGAAAAAGGGTTTGCTTGGTGCACCAGGGCTTAGGGTGCCTAGCTCACCAGGGCTTAGGAGAAACTAAGGAACGTCACACACACACGAATTTAGAGTTTGGTAGAAGGTTTGCATGGTGCATCAGGGCTTCGGGTGCCTAGTTCACTAGGGCTTAAGAGAACCTAAGGATCATCACACACACACGAACCTAGGGTTTGATAGAGGGTTTGCCTGGTGCACCAGGGCTTAGGGTGCCTTAAGAGAACCTGAGGACTATCACACACACACGAACCTAGGATTTGAAAAAGGGTTTGCCTAGCGCACCAGAGCTTAGGGTGGATAGCTTACTAGGGCTTAAGAGAACTTAAGGATCATCACACACACACGAACCTAGGATTTGATAGAGGGTTTGCCTAGAGCACCAGGTTTTAGGGTGCCTAGTTCACTAGGGCATAAGAGAACCTAAGGATCGCCATACACACACGATCCTAGGGTTTGATAGAGGGTTTGCCCGGCGCACCAGGGCTTAGGGTGCCTAGCTCACTAAGGCTTAAGAGAACCTAAGACCCTGTCTAGACTTAGAAATACCTAGATAATGCTTCACATTAGGATTTGATTGTTTCTCTTTCTTCATTCTCTTTTGGTTCTTTTTTGTTCCAACGGCTTTATTAAATCTTCTGATCATCTTCTTTTTGGTTTTTCAGGCTGGCAAATACATCCGTGGCTTCGGTGGCTGAGGTGAGGTGTTGGAGTGGTATGCAACTCTTCCAGCCCCTAGCTGAGTCTTCAATGATGCTTTTGGTTTCGCGTGATTCATACCATTATTGGGTGATACCAGCAATGAAAGAGTTCAGCTAACTGCACTAGCAGAGAGGTGGTGGGACACCACCGACACCTTTCACTTCACGATATTCGAGGCAACACTGACCTCGCTTGACTTTGCCACGATCACAAGCATTCGAGTTGGTGGTGACCCCATTCCTTTCGATTCCACCATCCTCTAGTCCACAGAGGCCCTCACCTACTTTTTGGGCACTTCCCCGACCCAGATGGACCAGGTCCGCGTCAGGTACTCCTGGTTCCACACCTATTTTTGTCATTTCCACTATTTAGATCCCCGCTACTATGAGTGGGTTGCCCGGGATTTTCTCCTGTACTTATTTAGTGTCTCCTTGTTTGCGAACAAGGATAACACCATTCATCTGCATTACCTGGGAGCCCTATTCCATCTAGACTAAGTGGCCTCTTATGACTGGGGAGGTGCAGTTTTTGCCAATCTGTATGGCTCTATGAGAGTAGTGACCCAGATCTCGTAGGAGCTGAGCATGGTGGGAAACTTGAGGATCTGGAAGGTAAACCATTATTTTTGTTTTCTGCATTTTCTTCCATTCAAATATCTGTTATCTGTTCTTCTGCTGACCCTTTCTTTTACAGCTCTGGAGTTACGAGTTCCTCGAGATGTATGTCCAGACAAACTCTTATGAGGATCCTCTAGTCATTCCCCGCGTAGCTTGGTGGGCAAGGGAATTTAGGGGCACGCAGCCCGAGGGGAAGAACTTGGACATATTTCAACTATTTTTGAACTGGTTGACTCCTAATCATGTATAACTTATATCTCCCGAGTACTGTCACTATTTTCACTATTTTGTTCACTATCCGGTTCACTAATCTATTCACTAATATGTTCACTGATCCGTTCACCATTCACCGTTCACTGCCATGTTCACTGATCTAGTTGGATACCTTCTTTCCTTTATAGGTTCGTTGGGATGTTTGGCAGGGGATGGAGGAGAGGGCTGGCATGGATATGATGCATAGTCGTAGTGCATCCGGGTTGTGGGTCTTACTGGAGGGCCCGTTCTACCGAGAGTGGTTAGGAGAGCGAGTTGTCTGGTAGTCCCTAGGTGTGGATCATTTTTGGATCCCCATACCTCCTCTTGCTACCATGCGCCAGACATATCTCATGGGTGGCCTCGACATCTTGCTGGAGGTGGCTGGAGCTCCAGCAGCTGACTGGAGACTATACGACCTGGGTGAGAGGTCATCTGATGTAACCGATGGGTCCTCGTCCAGGAGCTACATGAAATCTACTAGCTGAGCCAGGCAGAGCTAGGGGAGAGGGAGAGAGGCAGCAGGCCCGAGAGCATGAGTAGAGGCTGATAGAGCTAGAGCTGCTATAGTTGCTGCTGGTGCCGGAGTTGGAGCTGCTGGTGTTGGAGCGGCTAAAAAAGGAGTGATGGTTTTAGAGATTCCATAGGACGTCCCTACTTGCATAGCGGGCCACCCCTTCACCCTTCTTGTTCTGGTTTCTCTGACTCTGGAGTTTAGAGCTGATATCACTCAGGTTTGTTCTTACACCTTATTTCCCCTTTTGCTATCCCCTTTGTTTAGTTTACTCAAACCGCATCTTCTTTTTCACAGTTTAATTATGCATGGGTAGATCGCATGATGCTTCTGCTGTTAGGGCAAAGAGCATTGATTCGCTAGCAGGATGCTACTATACGAGTAGTCGGCATTGCATTTTCCCCAATAGCCATTGTGAGTATCTTCTGTCGTGCCCCAAAACCCAGGGTTAAGTGAAAATTTACCAAACACTAGTTTTATGCAAATATAGGTTTTTATACATTGAAATCCACCTATTGAAACCCAAGGGATACCCAACAAAAGTTCATCTCTCATAAATAGATGACATACAGTTTCAACATGGATATAGTATATCGCCTTATGGCGTACAAAACCTGCCTTCAGGAATAGACAAACCAAAAAGAAAAACTATAAAAGTCTTCCGCCATCGCGGGCACCACGAAAGCTACTCCTCATCCATAGCATCACCTGAAAATGGTTTTACAGAAAATCTCACTCGTGAGCCGAAGCCCAATAGAAAACAGACTATAAAGTTGTAAAGTAGGATATGCAATCATATGGTGGGAGCGAACTCAACCACAAAATCCAAAACGATTTTCCATCAGACCACTACGAGTCTCAAAACGGTTTTATTTCATAAAAACCCTATTTTTGATCCTTAAAACTATGTTCTACAGATAATGCAATTAAACCACCACAGTTAAAGAAAATTAGTAATCAAACATTGTCCCCTCACAGAACGTACCATCATGGAAAAAGAAGAAGAATATGATACTATGTACCGACTCTATCACAAGGAGACAGATGCAGCAACTATAGACTCCTGTCCGTTACCTTAGACCCCAGCTATTCACGACTCGCTTGGTAATGATAAGTTCTATACGGAGGACCATAACGTAACCACTTAATTTACGGGCGTCAACTCGAGGGAACTAAGCACCCAACCGTCTCAATTTACGGGGACTAGCCCGAAGGACCTGAGTACCTACGCTGCGCACATTTTTAGACTAACACCGAGGGCAACTCGTACCAAATACACGTCATTCCGGTACATCTAGATAACCATTTTAAAAAAATCAAAACGTTTCCACATTTTTACATTAAGCATGTATAAAGATCCATCAACATGGAGATCAAACAAAACAAAGATCCATCCACTAACATGGAGATCAAACCAAAAGATCCATCTATCAATATGGAGATCAACAAGAAACTCTCAAGGAACAAGAAACTTGATAAAAAGTTCCAATAAGGATGAAAAATAAGATTTTCCAAGATATTTGGCCAAAAAAGGATGAAAAACGGTTAAGAACTTTTGACATACTCTCACTATTTTGGTCATAACTTTTCTACAAAAAGAATTTTAATGTGAGAGATGTGTTATTGGAAAGAAGACTTTCGAGGCTTCAATTTGAACTAAAAAACGACCCAATTCCAAGTCCGGATGAGGGAGATACATCAATTTTAAAAATGGATTTTCAATCAGCCAAAACAGACCGCTGGCTAGACCGCTTGAGCGGTCTGTCCAGTGGTCAGCAACCCGAGAACTCCCTAAGACCGCCCCTTAGACCGCTTAAGCGGTCCCTCAAGCGGTCCTACGCGAGAAACAGATGTTTTTGCTGAATTTTGAAGCCAAAACACATCCAAACTCAAACCAAACCTCCAACTTGCATATTTTCGAACCCCACGGACATGCACGAGCCCATATCCACAAAGGGAACCAAAAGAAACACTTAAAACATAAACCCCTTTTGTCCAACCAAATTCATTCATCCAGCCAAAATGACGAAAAAAAGGTTCTTAAACTCAAAACCCAACTTTTCTCGTAACATAAACACCTTCCATGTGTTTTTAAATGGTAAAAATGCACAAGATTACATATTACACCCTTATACAGCAGTAGAATTTGAGATCCTACCTCGTTGGGTCAAAAATCCACGCCTCGATCTATGTGCAAATTCGAGCTTCGTCGAAATTAAAATCCGTCTAGATGGATATATAGACCACGATGCCAATTGCAAGGATCCGCTGTTAGATCGTTGAAAATTGGGCCCCGAACTCCCGAGAAGTTAGAGAGAAGGCAGAGAGAATTTGAAAGAAATTTAGGAGTTAAGTTTTGAAATTATCTTTTGAAAATATCTAACTCCAGATATTTATAGGCCTCTAAAATATCTTTTTTTAAAATTTTTGAAATTCGCACAGAAACTTCCTACAACCCTATGAAATAACCCCGCATGCTTATTTTAACCAAAACATGCATCAAATGCATATAAGCAATTTAAAGAAAAAATGCCAAAAAGGCATCAAAACACCGAATATGCATATATATCAAAAATGAAACGGTACAGGGTCTCATACCTTCTACCTTCTTTAGCTATTTGTCTTTTTCAATATCTCGTACTTATCTTTATCTCCTTTTGATAGCCACCAGCTCCAGTCTCCAGCCTAACACAGCCGCAGGTTCAAGTTCTAGGCCCAACACGAGGTCGTGGGTCTTGTGCCTCTTCCCAAGCTTGCTCTACTCGAGGATCTATTTTGTCTGCTTGGAGCCTTTCCCACGTCATATCTTATTCTTCTAATAGTGACGGTGATGACAGCGACGATCTGGAGGAGTTGTTTGACTCGTCTAAGGCTGGCCCTTCAAACATTGGTCCCTCTTCCTGTCGAGTTCGTTAGAGACATTAGAGAGAGATCGCCCCCCTTTTTCGTACTGATTTATTTCACATACACTCTAATACATTCCAATCCACTATGATACACTTTTTTTGGGCCTACGTGTCGTACGATTTCATTTGATGATGGGCCAAGGTGCCCCTATTACACTTTCATATACATTTGGCCTTCGAGCCTTCTATTTTTTTCTTCTCATGTGATTGTGGATTATTTTCGCAGATCTGAACTGTCTTGGTTGCATGATATAAATCACTTATGTAAATGAATGTCTTATGTGCAATAAACATGAATGTTTTGTATGAATATAAAGGACACTTAAAAGGATGCAAAAGAGGTACACTTGCAACCTTTGCAGATTGCGGTCACATAGAGCGGACCTTGCGGTTGCAAGGAATGTCAAGAGTAAGGACACAGTTGCAAGGAATAGAAGGGTGTGGCCCTGTACTGAATGTTGTGGTTGTTCTTTGGTTGTTGTGGTCGTGCATTCCAAGGTGGCGGTCGCAAGCATCTTTGGTTCTTTTCGAGCCTTTTGCTGTTCAGTCTCTTCATACCCTATAAGTATGAACTGGGGTCCCCATTTTCTGTCACTTTTACCTCAATGGCTTCCTTTCATAGTTCTCTCTTTGCATGGATAGAAGAGTTTTCACACATTGAGCATCTTAACTTTGCCTCATTCGGTATTAACTCTTTATTTTTCCTGATAGCTGTTAAGATCAACGAATCACTGTTGAGGGCTACTGTACATATATGGGATCTACAATCCCCCATCTTCCACTATGGTCTTGAAGAACTGTGCCCTACTATAGAGGTGTTTGCTTCCATTCTGGACCTTACCCCGAGAAAATTTATAGTCGTGTCGACTTTCTTCCTTTCTAATCGGCAACAGATAATACAACTCCGTGGCTTATCCAAAATGGAGGCTTCCCTCTTGATATCTAACGATTATCTTAACATTCATTGGATTATTGTGGGATTCCGTCCTACCGGTGATCTCAGCGACCTTAGTTTTTAGTTACGGCATCGTTATGCCTTGTGCTTCTGCCTGCTTGCCTGTTACCTCTTGGTTCCTTCTGATGGACGTGCCAGCTGCTCACTAGTGGACATTACAGGTCACATGTGATTGGGGAAGGACTTTGTCCTGATGGTACTTGCCGAGACCCTGATTGGATTAGACTCTATTCATCGAGGCACATCTACTACTTTTGCTGGAAACCCTTTACTTCTTCAGGTATACTTCTTCCTTTTTAGTAATTCTTTATTAGCCTGCATTTGACGTTTGTAACCTTTCGAGATGCACGCGTGTTGTCCCTCGGGCCCTCATAGCCTTCTTTCATCGAAGGAAGCAGATTAATCACCTCCCACTTGCTTCTTCCACGAGTCTTCAATGGTCAATTTATCCACTTCCTAGTCCATAGACCGAATTCAAAACTCACAGGGTACGCACCATGCATAGCATCACCAGTCAACACCCAGAAGAATTGTATCACTTCCTGCAAACTAATCACCTTCCACTTTCCTCTTCCACGAGTTTTCAATGATCAATTCACCTTCTCCCAGGCTTTTGTTGAGGGCCCTCCTACTGTGCCCTCAAGGGGGTCAAATTTCATCCTAACTCAATCATCACGGGTGCATTTATGCCAATGAGTACCTAAGATCCTTGCAGTCTCATATACTTTGGTGTCGTTCGATGCCACTCTTCTAGTCTTTCGGCTAGCTCCCTTCTGCCCCTTCGTCTAGTTCAAGTTCAGACCCTAAGGGCTCATCATCACGTTCACCTTCTATCCCTTCATCTAATTCAGGCTCGGGCTTCAAGGGCTCATCATCACGCCTCTCTTTTATCCCTTCATCCAGTTCAGGTTTGGGCCCCAAGGGTTCATCATCATACCCCCCTTTTATCCCTTCATCCAGTTCATGTTCGGGCTTCAAGGGTTCATCATCACACTCCCTTTCTATCCCTTCATTTAGTTCAGGTTCGGGCTCCAAGGGTTCATCATTATGTCCCTATCCATCTTCTTAATCTTCATCGGCCATTCTTACAAAACTGAGTCATCACATGCTCCTTCGCTCTTTCTCACTTGTTCACTTGAAAGTTCCTTTTCCACTTTTCTCTCGATTTACTTTACTTTATTTCCCTTTTTTTGATTTCTCTTGGTTTCCACCTCTAACCTCTCTTGCAGATTTGGTTGATGCAAAAGGTAAACCTCATGAGAAGCCAACCACTAACGGGTATAATGCTGCGTCCCTTGTCTATCGCCCTTGTTATCAGATATGCACTACTGAGATGGCTTGGAGGCAGTATCTCTCTTCTCTGATGGGAGTAGACATTACCTGGCAGTGCCCTTGATGGCAGATCTCCACTATGATGGACCATCCTGGTGTTCTGTTAATTAGCTTGTGACTGTCCACTTTCCATTACCCACACAGGATCATGAGGCAATTCATCCGTAGTCAAATCTTATTCCATGGTGTTTGAGGTCATTTATACTCATCTTCACTTCAGGCCCCATTTCTGGCAAGGTATTAGGAGGCTTGTCCATCTCGTTCATTAATGAAGATGCAAGAGCTGCAGTGCCTGGAGCTCCCCGAGGAATACAAGGCATGTCTAATCCAAGATAGAGAAAAACGAAACAAAGAGGAAGGAAAGTAAGAGGTGAAGGGAGGAAGATTTGACAGACTTGCTTTGCTTTTCGAATTTCATAGCTTTCTTCTTTTACCTTTTTAGAGTTTGGGACCTGTGCGCCCGCCCTATTTTCAAAACTTTGTAATCAATGCTGAAATGAAGTATTCCACTTTTATTTTGAAAAAAGTTTGCAATTATCTTAAGTTTTTTGATTTTTGCAATGCAAATGACATTATTATCAGAACTTAGAGACAAATTTTCATTGATCTTATTTGGATTCAAAGCTGGCTAAAACAAAGAAAGTGGTCGGACTGCTTAAAAGAAGCTACCTACGTATCCCAAGAAAGTGCAATCAAGCCTCAATGGGAAGCACAACTTCCATCCCATACACTAAAGAATATGGCGTGATTTCTGTTGAAGCTCTAATCAATATCATGTACCCCTAAAGTACAAACGTTAGATGTTTCAGCCAATCTTTGTGTTAGCTGATCATCTTTTGTAGAATTTTCTTTACATTTTTGTTCGCTACTTAGATTGTGCCGTTGGTTTGTGGCCAGTATGGTGACGACCTGTAGGCCACTATTCAATATTCTTCAAAAAGGTCAAAGACCTCACCTTGAAAGTGCGAGCCATTATTTGATATGACCTTATGAATAACCTTGTATTGACAAATGATGTTCTACTTGATAAACTTGGCGACGTGAGAGGCTTTTAACACCGAATAGGAGGCAGCTTTCACCCACTTAGTAAAATAGTCAATGGCCACCAAAATGAATTCATGATTATTTGAAGCCTTTGAAGTTATTATGCCAATCACATCAATGCCCCATACTGAAAACGACCATGGCGACGTCAGGCTATACAGTTGGGACGGAAGAACGTGCATAAGGTTTGCATGAATCTGACACTTATGGCACCTTTGCATAAATTGTATGCAATCGGTTTTCATTATCATCCAAAAATACCCTTGTCGTAAGATCTTATTGGCCAACATATTTCCACTCATGTGAGACCCGTAGACTCCCGTATGTATCCCTTTCATTAATTCTCGTCCTTCTTCACTGCTGACACATAGCTTGTTTACTCCAGAATGCCCTTGTTTGTACAAATTTTTTTTCCGTAAATGACAAACTGTGCAGATATTCTCCTTATTGTTCTTTTGTCTTTTTTGCTAGCAAACTTGGGGTATTATCTTTTTTTTTTTTACGAAATTCTGAATGTCAAAGTACTAAGGGAGTTCGTCAATGCTTTCTTCGATTGCGGCTGTCATCTCGTATGCCGATTTTCTTTTCTGCTTAATTATCAATAGTCTCATCCTAACACCGAATGGTATGTCAATCATTGGTACTAAAGTGGCCTGTGCATCGGCGAACTTGTTCTGTAGTCTCGGAGCATGAGTAAAAATCACTGATTCAAAGCACTGTATCAACTTTTCAAGTTCTTGATGGTAGAGAATTAACGTTACGTCCTTAACCTTTCATTCTCCTATTGCCTATGAGACTACTAATGCTGAGTCCTCGATGACTTCCAGTTTCTTTGCCTCTAGTTGTAGGGTTGCCTCTAATTCGGCTAAGCATGCTTCATACTCAGCCTAATTATTGGTAACTTCGAAGTTGAGCTTCGAAGACAAGGGAACATGTGATTCATTAAGAGTGACAAGGAGAACTCCTATTCCATAGCCATACTGATTAGATGTGCCATCAATATACATAGATCATTTGTCATCCTTGACTCCCATCAGCTGCTCGTCAGGGAATTGGAATTCTACGTCTTTGTCTCCCTCAATTGGTTGGTTTGCTAGAAATTCTACTATGGATCTACTTTTTACTAACTTTCAGGTGACATACCTGAGATCAAACTCTGATAGTAGTAACAACTACCGAGCCAGCCTTTCTATTAATGCCAGCTTCTCAAACAAGTACTTTAACAGATCCATTTAGAAATTATATTCACTATGAAAGACATCATATAATGCCTTAGTTTTCGGGAGGCTCAAACCAAAGCCCAACATGACTTTTCTAGTGGCGTATATCATATCTCAGACCCAACCATCTTCTTGCTCAAGTAGTATACTGCTTTCTCAACTCCAGTTTCTCCTTCTTGTGCTAGCATGCATCCCAAAGCCAAGTCAGTCATTGACACATAGTGAATCAGTGGCCTATCAGGATCGGGAGGAGCCAGAATAAGTGGGTTTTGCAAGTACTAACACAGCTTCAAAGGAATCTTAGCATTTTCGATCCCATTCAAACTTGACTCCCTTCTTCATCAGGTAGAATAATGGCTTACAGGTGGTTGTCAGCTTGGCTATGAATCGGTTGATGAACTGTATCTTGCCTAGAAAGCTCCTGAATTCTCGCTCGGTTTTTAGAGTAGGCATTTCTGCGATTGCCTTCATTTTCTATGGATTTACCTCGATACCCCGTTGGGTAATCATAAATCCGAGCATTTTGCCTGTAGTGACTCAGAAGGCACACTTCTGTGGGTTGAGCCGCATTTTGTACTTTTTAATCCTTTCAAAGAATTTTTACAGTGCTATGATGTGACTGTCCTGATCCTTGGACTTTACTATCATATCGTCCACGTACACCTCAACTTTCTTATGTATCATATCGTGTAGCAAAGTAGTGACAACCCTTTGATAAGTTGCCCATGCGTTCTTCAAATCGAATGGCATCACACGATAACAGTAGGTGCTCTAAGGTGTAGTGAATGTCATTTTTTCTGTCTTTAGGATCCATTAGGATCTGATTGTACCCGGAAAAATTGTCCACTAATGATAAGAAAGCGTGCCCTGCTGTGCTGTCCACTAAGACATCAATATGCGACAACGAAAAATCGTCCTTTAGGATGGCTTTGTTGAGATTCCAAAAATACACACAAACTCGGATGCGTCTATCTTTCTTTAGAACCGGAACAATGTTGGCCACCCATTTTGGATACTCAATTACCATAAGGAATCCAACGTTGATCTGCTTGGGGACTTCTTCGATCTTCAGTGCCCATTCTGGCCGTATTTGTCTTAATTTCTGTTTGACCAGTTTAGCGTCGGGATACAAAGGGATATAGTGTTGGACAATATCGGGATCAATACCGAGCATAACCTCGTAAAACCATGCAAAGACGTCTTTGAACTCCTTTAATAAAGTTATTAATTGCTCACGTTCAGCTAAAGATAATGAAGAACCAATTTGTACAATTTGTGAATTAGTTTCATCACTCAGATTAATTGACAAAGTTTCTTCAGTTATAGGTTGAGCGCATATTTCTTCTTCTCATTTTATTAAAAATTTTATTTTTTTAGGGACATCCCATCGAATTTAAAATCATTAGAAAGCGTATAAAATAAATCAAATAGAGCAGAGTAACCAAAAATCTCGTTCATTTCATTGATGTTAAAGAGAGAAGGGATTACAAGCTCAAAAGCACCAGCAGGGGAAGATGGACAGACAGATGTGCTTCTCGACTCGACATTCAACCCGTTAGAATAAAACTCGTATAACTTAGAGTCGGATTCGAGACATACATCATGCAAATTACAAGACTCTAAGGACCAGTTCTTAGCATCTCTCGTAGCCACGTCCGCGATGAGCCTGGTGTAGTCAGCTGATGCATTGTAGCCCATCATTAAGCAGTCCTGGTCAATTATGCGCATATGATTACTAAACAGTGCTTCTATGCTGATGTCATCTAGCTCGTTTACCCAGTCTTCTTCCTTCTGGATCTTCTTTCCCTTTTCTTTCTTAACAGTTTCCTCTCCCTCGGAATCAAATAATTTGTGACTGAAGAAGATGTTCAGCCCTGGCAACCTTTGGTTGGTCTCTTCATCAAACTATGGTTCTGGAAAATCGTAGTATGGAAAGTCTTCACCTTCCTTGACGAAGTAACCATTCAACGTTCCTTCATACTTGCATTTCTTTCCTCTCTGCATTTTCCTTGGTTCTTTTAGATCTTTTTCAGTCGGCTTATACCCATGGCCGAAGCATTGCAAGGTCGGCAACACTTAGATGAGCTCTGAAATTCCTTGCTGTTTGTGACCCAAGCCCATTCCCAGAAAGTAAGACATACGTCTTATCATTGTAACAGCATAGGGATTGACATAACTCTCTTTCTCCTTTAATAGCATTTGTACGGCCTGTCCATCGTCAAACTGGAACCCATTTAAGAATACATCCCCCTCACCATGTTAAACTTCTAGGAGGGTCAAACCATCTTCTTTTGGGGGTTGAATACTATTTTTCCCGTGGATAGTTAGCACTGCCCCATTCTTAATCAATTTCAGCTTCTGGTGAAAGGTAGATGCAACGACTTGTACATCAAGGTCGTGGAGCCAAGGTCGCCCCAACAACAGATTGAAAGATGTTGGGACATCCAGCATATGGAACTCCACTAAGGTTTCCAAAGGTTCGACTGACACATCGAATGATATTAAGTCCAAGTACATCCCTCCTTGTATTGTCATAAGCCCGAACTCCTTGATTACTGGGTGTGAAATGATCCGACTTCATTCCTAGGCAGACTGTCGTTCTGAGTGGGCAAATATTCAGTGCTGAACCATTGTCAATAAGTATTACTGGAACCCATTTCTCTAAACACTTAACGGTGATATGCAAAGGCTTGTTGTGATTCTTTCCTTTTAATGGTAAATCTTTATTAGAGAAAGAAATTACCCTAGACTCTACAGCTGGCATAATCAACCCGATCAACTGCTCAGGTGTTGCGTTTATCGACACATTGGCCTTATTTAGAACTTTTAACATGGCTTGTCGGTGCTGGTGTGAAGCCATAGAAAACCCCAAATGTTGATGTTGACCTGAGTCCTTTTTAGCTGCGTCAGTACAACGTCGTCTTCTTCTTCTTGCTCATTCTCCTTTCCTTTTCTGCTTGCTATCCCTTTTTTAATTGAGCCTGCTTAAAATGCCTCCCATTCTTAGTCAGATGTTCTATCCCTTCCACAAGATCCCATAATTCTGGCGTCGTATTCTCGATTTATTTGATCTCGGCCACATGCGAAGAACTTTCAAATTCCTACAGATCATCCAGGTTAGTGTACTATGACCTTCTTTTCCTTTCTCTCTCGTCATCTATTGCCCAAGTGTTGTCGATGTCATCTACTCCTAGATGTCTTCCCCAATGTAATCCATTTATTGTTCCTGAATAGCCTAGAATTCACTCCATTCGTCTCCGTCTGACTTCAATACCGTTTGGACCAATCAGTAGGAATGCATTTCATTGATATAGACTTTCTCCTCAAAAAGTTGAGGAAGAGTAACACCATCTAGCACATAATCGAATCCATACGACTGTACTGGGTAATCTAACGACCAGTCATCATTCTCATTGCACTCTTCTTTGTTGCTAACCTGAACCACCATTTGATATCATTCTCAAGTATTGTCATTCCACTCTTCCATCATGTCCCACCCATTCCCAACCATAATCAACGAACTAGACAGCTGATCCTTAACAGTTGGAACATATAGGCGTGGCAGATACGCCAAACAGATATACTAGATAGGATCTTCTAACTACCCCAGATACATACAATTCCCCCCGTCCTATTCTGCATGATTCGACAGTGGATTGGTTGTGACGTTTGGTTTCTGAACAGAAAAGGGAGTTGAAATGACTTTATTGTCAATTAAATCCTAGATTTGATGGCAGAGTCATAGGTAGTTGTCGATCAAATGTCCATGACCTTGATGAAATGCATAGTACTGAGAAGGGTTAAATCTTAGTGGTAGCGGGTTTGGTAGTGACATTGGATCCAAAAGTTTTATTAGCTCTTTCTCGACAAGTCGATTCAGGGCTGTGAACAATGGTATGTTGAGGGGAGTGAAAACTCTCCTCGACATCCTTCGCTGTAGTGGCTGGTTATTTTCAGATGGTGGTGCAGAAGATGAAGAATTTGGTTGTTTGGACTGAGGGTTCAGAAGGTTAACCTCGTTCGATCGAGAAATAAGGTTGCCAGAAGCAGTGGGTTAGCTTTGATTATTTACGGGGTAAGACCTTCTTGCTTTCTAACTTGGTTCAGACTTTTCTATATCACCAGACTCGATCGCATCCTCAATCTGGACCCCAGCGCCAAACAACTTCTTGAATGTCGAGAGCGATTATGTTATCAGATAACACTTCAATGGGGACTGAAGATTCTTGATTACAATCCTCACATGTTCCTTTTTTATTGGCTAATTTATCATTTTGGCTGCTTTTTCCCTCCACTTGGTTAGAAAGTCCACAAATGATTCCCAACCCTCATGCCGGGTGGTTTTGAGTTATTGGGTAGTGACGTTGAGCTGAATGTTATAACTATACTGACTGACTAAGGCAGTGCCAATGTCTTCCCATATCCTGGTCTTTGCAACATCTAATGAGAGAAACCATCTCTAAGCTGACCTAGAGAGCGACCGGTGGAACAACTGAGCTTTTAACTGATCATTGATTCCCATGGGAGAAAGGGTATTGACATACATTCTTAGATGAATCTTGGGATCTCTGATCCCATCAAACTTCTCAATCTCTGGCATTTTGAATTTTTTGGGCAACTTGGCATCTGGGAATAAACGTAAACCTCCCACATCCTTCATGTATTCTTCCACTTCTTTGGCATTCCTCAGTACTTTTTCCATCAAATTGATCTTTTTTTCCAGCGCGAATTTCATAGATTGAGCTGTGTTTTCCTCTTCTATCATGACTTGGTGCGGAACCCGAGGTGGTATAACAATCTGTGGTCCTTCTTGTCCCTGATTATCTGCTAAAAAATCTTCTTCGTTCTCATTTGGATCCTCTTGTTACTCGTTTACCCTTAGCAAACGAGCCAAGATTGCCCGAATCTGGGCTGACACTGGTTCTGAGCCTGCGTCTGTTGTTCGACTGCCCTCTGTATCTTAGTAATTTCTCTCACTAGGGCTGTCAGATTCACTTCATTTTTTGCCATCTCAGATGATTCTGTTGTTTGCTCTAATTCTCTGTAGAGTCTTCTTGTTATTGACCCGACCCAAACACACATCAGATGCGCTTCTTTTGACTCAATGATCTAAAATTGAAATAATCCTGATAGCCTAAAGGAAGAAAGCAAGTATCAAAAACTTCTCAGGCAGATATCGATAACAGATAAATGAACAACTAACTGCAAGTAGCAAAATAGTAGAACGCCCCTACCAGGCCTAAACCAATTGAACACTAGAAAGCACAACACCCGAGAACCCCAAAAGAGAAACCCAAAAGCCATGCTAACACTAAACAAAGGATCACCGAGATAAAGGTATAACCAAAGGTTCTACGAAAAAATTGGATAGCACTCCGAGAGGAAAATAGATCTAACTCGAAGAGATAACCATCCTAAATAAAAAACAAGGGCCTCAACCAAAACACAGGTAAAGCCTCGGAAAGGAAACTGAGCTCCTAAAATAGCTTAAGGCTAAGACCAAAAACCTAAGTGAAAACCCGAGAGGAAAACTATTCTACAACAAATAAGAGATAAAAAGCAAACTCAGGTCGAACCCCGAGAGAGAAACTATCCTAAGCCAAACAAACAAACAAAAGGTCCTAAACAAACACAAGTAAAACATACAATTAAAAAAAACATGTAATCCTACCGGTTAAGCACCTAATGGGAAAGGTTCTAAGCTACTATATACAGAAAATACCGATTTGGTCAATCACTTTGGGTACCTTCTAAATAGAGTTAAGAATATACCTCCTATAACTAGTGTGGTATAGGACATGGTCAAACGGTATGCAAAAACTCTTTTAAGGTTTGGTTCAAAAATAGAGAATTCAAGAGTTATTTTAAAAACTCTTAACACCTTGAAAATCCTTTTTTGTTGAAAAATGGATTTACCACTTGATTTTTGAGAAAAATCAAGAAAAATAAAAAAATGGGCCACTAATCTTTAAAATGTTTAACTAGAGAAAACAACGGTTCGGGGGCTAAGAAATTGGGGAAGGTCTTAGGTACCCCGTTCGCCCAACCTTTTGGTTGGTCTCTACTAATCATCATTGGTTCTTTAAATATTTTTTTTAAATGCATGTAAATACCGAAAATAGAGGCAAAGAGAGAACAACCAAATTCAAGTAATGAAAATACAAAGCATAGGTATATATAATGCCAAACAAAGAATAAAAAAAATCTAGATCCTAAGGCAAGCAAATTCTAGCTAAAGAATACATGAAGCAAACCACATGTGATATACAAAGTATGAAATCATGTAAATGAAGCTAGCAAATCTTAATCATGTCAAAATTAAACTAAACATAACATGGATTTAGACGAAAGAAAAATAAACCTAAGGATTTCTATGTTTTAAACATGCGGATCAATACTATAAACCACATAGTGGATGCTTCAATCGTGATAAGTCAGAACACTATAAAGACACAATTAAGTTACTGGAACAGAATTAAGATACTAAAAATAACAAAAGCGTGCGGCCGTAATATATAAATGTTGCGATCGCTAGTAATATGAAGTAAAGGTGTACGGGTGCAATATGGAATGTTGCAACCGTGAGGATGTTAGTGCCACAATGTCACGACCGTAACAATGAATGTTGCGACTACATGATTTTTAGGCACTGTTTCACTAAATTTTGATGAATAGTGTATTGGGGTACTAATGTACAATATAGGTAGAGCATAATTGAGACTGTTTTAATTAAATTGCAATGAAAGTTAACCAATCTTCTAAAACTAAGCATGCTTCCAAAATTGACATTCAAATATACAAACAAAATAATTAATCTTAATGATATCAAAATTAAAGAATAAGTATACTCATAATTCTACTAATCAAAATTGTTAACTAAACATGCAATGACTAAACCTAACGATGGCAGCATTAAATAAACAGCATGCAATTTGGCAATTGAAGTTAAAAATCAAAACTCGAACCCCCCACAGGGATAGAAAGTGTGAGGAGAGAAATGTTGGGGTTCCAACAGAGTACCTGATACACGACTATCCAGAGAAATCTCGAGTCGTGGAATGTGGAATCACCAGCTCAATTCCCGTGAAGCAATCCAGTATCCAATATCCAAGTCGTGCTCGAGCGATAATGCGTATAAAAGTGTGAGTAAAAAATATAGCAAAGTACCAGCGTACTTTAGAATAGTACTCAATAAAGTAGTAGTATATCGACGTTAGAAAAGGTGTTCTGAAATCGTACCCAAAGGTACATTTATGAAGAGTATGCCAGCTAATGTGGTGTTGCCACGTTTGATGCTCAGACTGGGCTCACAAAGCTTGCGGTCACCACCTTCAAAGGTTGCGACCGTGACAAAATTTAGGATTTTTAAGAGATTCATATGACAATCGCAACAATCAAACAAACGGTCGCAAGGTTCAAAAGGTTGAGGTTGAATTACTTGAGTCAGAGAACAACCAGGTCACAAGGTTTTGACGGTTGCGACCTCAAAGTTCAAAAAATGTGATCTTATGATTCGGTTTCAAGGAGTACTGGACTCAAATTACTTCCTAGTGATCATTCAGAGATATCATTCTACTTGGCTTTCATCATCGGACTCAACTAGATAAACCTAAGATTCGGCGGGGTCAAATTGGGGTGTCTACACTTGTCCCCTTGGCCTATATCATCATCCATCTTTCATTTTGCTATATTAATCTTCTGAGGGCTTCTACCATCCTAGTAGCTGGGTCATGTTGGTTTACTGGTTTAGGTTGCACTTGTTCAACTCGTGAAGATATTTTTCATTGCTTTTCGTTATGTTGTTGAGAGAAAAAAAACAATGCTTTATCCGAGTTCTTTATACCTTACCCTATTATAAAAAGGGAATGGATTAAGATTCTAACTCAAATTCATATAGAAAGTGTAAGATCATGACCCATTTTTTGGGTGTTTTTTCGACCCGTGTTTACTGTTTTTGTTTCAGCGTGTTTATATTTTTGGGCGCTGTGATGCGGGTTTAAAAAAAAGATATTTTTGTGGCTTATAAATATTTGGTGTTAGATATTTTTAAAAGATATTTTCATAATTTACAAGCTAAGTTTCTTTTCTCACCAAACACTCTGCCTTCTCTCTAACTTCTCGGGGGCCCGGGGCTCAATTTTCAACGATCCAAAAGCGGATCCTTGCTATTGGCACGGTGGGCTACGCGTTCATCCGAAAAGAATTTTATTTTAGTGAAGTTTGATTTTGTATGTGGATCGAGGCATCAAGTTTTTAACTCAACGAGATAGGATCTTAGACTCTCGTGTCTTATAAGAGTGCTATGTGTAATCGCGTGTATTTTTACCGTTTTAAAATGTATGAAATCACTTTATATTTCAAATGTTGGTTTTGGGGTTTAAAATCATTTTTCATCGATTTTGGTTGGATAAAATCGTGTTTCTAGTGTTTCCTTTGAGGTTTTGGTGTTGAGCTTGGGCGTGTGTATGTCTGAGGGTATTAGATGGGAGTTTAGAGGCTTCGTTTTGGGCTTGGGAGGGTTGAAATAGTAGCTCGGTGTCATTTTTTCCTGGGTTTAGTCGACTGGATCGTGAGGTCACTCGACTGGATCATGGTTCAATCGACTGGATCGTGGAGGTCAATCGACTGACCAGTGTTTTTAGGGAATTTTATGAAATTCCGGTGGCTTGTTTGGGTCGCCTGGGTGGGGTCTAGTCGACTGGGTCCTGTGTTGGGTGTTTAGGTGGTTTTGGTTGGTCATGTGGTGGCTTCTCAATCGATTGGGTTATGGGGCTCGATCGATAGCTCTCATCTAGTGATTTTTCAATTGATTGGATTATGGGGTCCGATCAATTGAAGTCATGAAGAGGGTGTTGGTCATATCATACAGGGTGTTGAGGCACGATTGTGTGCGTGGTGGTTGGTGCATTATTGGGTGTGGGGCGTGTCGGTCCATTATTGTTTTAAAGGTGGTTTCTGGTGAGAACCATTTTGTGGGAGATTGAGGTGTTGGTCTCCAGGTTAGGTTTTAATTTTTGGCATCGTTGGTTGTCCCGGTGAATGGACGGGTCGTTCGGCTGAGCGAATGACGGGTGTGTAGCATGTGATGTCATGTCTGGTTATGTGGCATCGTTATGTAGAATGACATGGTTATATGTGCTTCTGTGCTTATAGAACTCTGATTAGTTTTGTTCATGCATGTGGTAGGGTGGTACGTACTCTTATGTGGTCTTAAAGCATTTAAGGCTTTGGTTTTGTATATGCATATGTTGATTCGGTGTTATCCCAGAGTGTTTGGTGTTATCCCGTAGTATTCGGTGTTATCCCGTGGTGTGCGGTGTTATCTCGTGTTGTACGATTTTACCCTGTGGTGTACGGTTTTACCCTGTGGTGTGCAGTGTTATCCCGTGGTGTGCGGTTTTACCCTGTAGTGTGCGGTGTTATCCCGTGGTGTATGATTTTATCCCATGGATGTGTGTTTGTGAAGGGATCTTTATCTCTATGTTAGGACAGTAATTAAGACTTGTGAGAGTCAGTTCTATGTTACATGTGAGGCTCGTGGGAGTCTTGGCTCGTAGGAGTCTATCTTTGCTGGTGAAGCATTGTACTATATATATCAAATTATTTTCTAAGCTCTGATGAGTTGTGATATAAAACCATTTTTAAAACTATTTTCTTTGAGGCTCTTGGGAGCCGTCATATAAAACCGTTTTAAAATGTTTTCATCCGGACCTTGTATGAGTTCAGATATAAAACCGTTTTTATGGCTCGTGTCAGTCGAAAACTACACCTCCTTTTCTGAGCACGTTTTATTTATATTGCATGCTAGTCTAGTTTTTGCTGAGCTTTGGCTCATGCTGTGGGATTTGAAATGCTTTTCAAGTACCAGTCACGCTGTAGACTCCCCAATTTGAACCCGCCCAATCTTAGGTGAATTCGATGATGAAAATAGTTGGAATGGCGCCTCAATGCGATCCTTGGGAAATGATCCAAGCTCGATACTTAAACCCATTCATCAAAACCTTCAAACCAATGAAATCTTTTTGAACCTCCAACTCCAAAGTGATGACCGCCAATAGAACCCTTTGGAAACTTCTACTTTTTGTGACGACCGCCATGTTCATTGTGACGTCCGCCATTAGAACTTCTTGAAAACCCTAGCCCAAAGTGGTGACTGCCACCTTCAACACGGCGATCGCCAACTTGCATTGTGGCAACCGGCAATAGAAGCTCTTGAAACCTTTTCAAACACGGCGACCGCCAACTCATAACCTGGCGATTGCCAACTCCAAATGGCCTGACGTGTCCCAAAACATGTCAGCATCTCATTGGTTGAAGAATTCTATAAATACCGCACCCTACCATACGTTTTCTAGAGAGATTTTTAGAGAGAAATTTAGTGAGAGAAGCTCTGCTGAGTTGTCAAGCAATCCCGAGCCCCGACGCCGAAACCCTATTGAAATACCGAGAGCTGAACTCCCGATACTGAAGCTCTAAAACTCTAACTTGGATCATCACTCGAGGATCAAATTACCCATTGCCATTCCCCGACTCGAGAATTCCTTAGCAATCCAAGTACTTTGTTTGGATCCCCGATCCTTTTAACTTCATTTTCTCTCTTTTGGAGTGATCGGGTTAAATTCAATTTTAATTTGTATATTTCTTTCATTTATATAGTTAATCTTGTTTATTATTTAATTTTTTTCATGTAATTTGATTACTTTATTTAATTCTTTAGTTATTAACCTATTCACATTTCACACTTACCACATTGTTATTTTTTCATTAATTCATTAAATAGTGCTAATATGTTTGGACAATCATAACTTATTAATGTTGTTAATTATTATGATGATACACTTACATTTATGTGAATATAGTTTTTAATACTACATTCACATTTGAATTAAATAATTGTATTTTCTTTTCTTTTCTTTTAGCATTAATGTAATTTCCCTTAGCATTTATTTTTCTCTTATTTTTCTTTTCTCTTAAGCATTAGCTTAATATTCTTTTCTAGCATTTAATTTTCTTTTCTTTTCATTTATATTAGTTTTATTCTCCTTGTAATGTAGCATTCTCTTTTGTTATTAGCTTTATTTTTTTATAGTAATTCTTTTATTATCTTATTTTGTTAAACTAAAAAATCACCAAAAGTCTTTTAAGCTAGGTTTCATCCTTAAGTGTAATTTTCTTTTCTTTTGTTTTATTTTCCGTTTATTTTCTCTTGTTTCTTTTAATATAAATAGTGAGATTTTCTTTTGTTAGTGTAGCATTTTTCTAACCTTTTTTTATTTTCGTATAATTTTCTTTTATAAACTTTCTCTTTTAATATAAGATTTTTACACTTTTTATTTTAATATTTAGTATCCCTTTTTAGTAAATATTCATCATGTTAATGCTAATTTAATTTATTTTGATAATATGCATGTTTTAGTTTAACTTATCTTGTAACAATTCATATTTAGGTAATTCTAGCAATTTTTTGCATTTTTTTTGTTCTTTTATTTAAATTATGATAATTTAGATTATTTTTATGAAATTGTATGCGGATGTGCTCCATGTATTCTTTAGGTAGGAATGGCATCCCGTAGGATTTAGAATTTTTCTTTTGATACTTGTTTTATTTGGAGTTCTATATACATATGCTATGTATTTTCTTTATTTGATTTTGGATGTTATCTCTTTATATCTACTTTCTTTATTTGCATACATTTTGAGAAATTTTATTAATGAACCAATGATGATTAGTAGAGGCCAACCTTAGGGTTAGGCGAACGGGGTGCCTAACACCTTCTCCGATTCGTACCTTAGCCCCCGAACCCCTCTTCTCTGGTTAACGTTTTAAAGATCAGTGTCCATTTTTGTTTTTCTAGGTTTTTTTTTCAAAAATCAAGTGGCGACTTTATTTTCAACAAAAAAGAATTTTCAAAATTTGGCATTCAACGTGTTAAAATATTTTCTAAACATCCTTTGAAATTTCTTATTTTTAAACATTTTCAAAATCCCAAAATACTGATGCCATAGTATTTTCTAGGGACTCTGCTGGGGACTAGTTTATAAAATCAAAAAAGGGGCTAGACTTGAAAACATCATTGGTTCTTAATAGGAAATTTTCATTTGCATTTTCGCATGCATGTGCATTGTCTTCACACTCCTTGCCTAGTCGACCCGATGCTCCGATCGTTTATCCGTTTTAGGAATTGTTGGGAAGGCGGGCAAGCCTTACTGACTATACGCTTTTATAGGTACAGTAAAAGAGTTCGGGCGTACCGTTTGACTATATCCTGCGCCACTCCAGGCATATGAGGTATATACCTGACTCTATTCAGAAGGTACCCTGTTCGATTGACTAAAATTGACCTTTTGAATATAGTAGCTTAGAACCCTCTATTAGGTGCTGCTAATCCAGTAGGATTATGTGTTTTGTTAATTATATATTTTGATTGCGCGTGTTAGGATTGTTTGTTTGGGTTAGGCTAGTTCTTTTTTCGGGCTCAGCCTGGATTTTATGTTATCCCTTGCTGTTTAGGTTAGTTTTTCCTTCGAGTTCTTACCCATGCTTTGTTTTTTATCATGTTTGGTTTTTACGTCATAGTTTTCTTCTCGTGTCATACCCGTGTTTTGTTTTGAAGCCTCTAGGTTGTTCCTCTCTATCTGGGTTCTTCCCGGGTTGTTGGTTTCTCCCTCGTTGTTGTGTTAGGTTCGCTTCCTTCGAACCTTTGTTATACCCGTGTAAGATAGTTCTATTTCCCTACCATTATGCTCCCCGATTTTCCTTAGAATCCTAGATCGAACCGGTCTCTTAGGAGATAGAGCTGCTTTCTTGTCGAAGTGTTGTCTGTTTCTCCGTTTAGATAAACATTTCCTTTAGAATTTGGTTGATCACCTTCTTTGCCATCATTCTAATTTTTGGGTCGCCCTGTTGTTGTGCTGCCAGTATGAGCCTGACAAGGGGCATTGTTTCAGCTTTCGTGATTATCTGCATATGATTTATCGTTTCGAGTATCTAGGATGTTTGCTATCCGTCGTTAAAATTCTTGTTCATGAAGTGTTTGATACTGGTTATTCTGCTTTTGGGATCTAAGTTTTATTTGGGTCTAGATCATTGAGCTGGGAATATTATAGTCGACACGCATCTTGGCTAGATTAGGGTCAGGTAGACTCTATAGAATATCTGAACAGTCAGTTGAATCATCAAAAATGGCAGAGAATGAAGTTAACTTGATAGCTCTGAGGAGAGTTGTTACTGAGATACAAAGAGCTATGGAGCAGCAAACCCAAACTCAAAACCAATGTCAGGCACAAATCTGGGCAATTTAAGCCTGTCTGCTAAGTGCCAACGGATAGCTGAAAGATACAAATGAGAACGGTGAAGACTTATGAGATGATAACCAAGGACAAGAGGCACCGAAAGTCATTGCGCTACCCTGAGTTCCCCGACATATCCCGACGGAGGAGGAGATTATGGCCCAGTCTAGGGAGTTCGCACTGGCAGAAAAGATTGATAAAATGGAGAAGGTACTAGGAAAGGAAAAGAGAGTGAAAGAATACATACTGGATGTAAGCGGTTTGTGTTTATTCCTAGAAGCTAAATTGTCTGAAAAATTCAAAATACTGAAGATGGAGAAGTTTGATGGCATTAGAGATTCCCAAATTTATCTGAGGATGTATGTTGGAACTCTCTCTCCTATGGGATTGACAATCAGCTCAAGGCCCAATTGTTCCACCGATCACTTTTTGGGGTAGCACAAAGGTGGTTCCTTTCTTTAAAGGTAGCAAAGACTAGAACTTGGGAAGATATAGCCACTGCATTCATCAGTCAATATAGCTACAATGTTCAGCTGGATGTAATCACCCGAGAGCTAGAAACGACTCTCCAAGAGAACTAAAAATTATTTGTTGATTTCCTGACCTGGTGGAGGGGTAAAACCACTAAGATGACAAATCGGCTCACTGAGAAAGAATAAGTGAGAATGGTGGTGAAAAATCTATAGTCCCCTCTCAAGCATTACCTCATCACATAGCCACTCTCTACCTTTGGGCAGCTATTTGATGCTGGGGTGCAGATCGAAGATGCCATTCAGTCTGGAGATATTAAGAAAGCAGAACGCAGCTAAAAACTGAGAAGGACCTTCCCTACAAATAACCAGAATCAATCTGCTATTACCAAACTCGTGTCACGTTCGAACGAGGTAAACCTCCTGAACCCTTCCTCCTCTACCCAGTAACCAAGCCACAATCAACAAGCAAGCAACAGTCAGCAGGCACAACAACAGTCAACGAGAGTCTTCACCCCCCTTAATATTTCACTAATCACTGCCCTTAATTGACTTGTCGAGAAAGGGCTCATCAAGTTGTTAGATCCCACGCCGGTGCCTGATCCCCTCCCCCTGAGATACAATGCTTCGCAGTATTGCACTTATCACTAGGGCCACATACATCTGACTAATAAGTGTGTGGGATTGCGCCACGAGATCCAGGATCTCATCGATAACAAAGTGATCCCTCCATCGTCTGCTGCTCCAAAGCTGAATGTCACGACTAACCCTCTGTAAAATCATGCCAAGTAGTTTGGGGTAAATTGCATAACTCTGGGATGGTTAGAAGATCCAAGTTAGTATATCTGTTCAGTGTATTTGCTGCACCCTCATGTTTTAGCTATCGAGGATTGGACAACTTGCTCACTAATTATGAATGAAAACAGCTGAGATATGATAGCCGAGTGAAATGATGATGCTTGGGAAGGATATCATGCAGTAATTGAAGCTAACCAACAGGAAGAAGAAGAACGCAATGAGGAAGAGGACTGGCCAATGGATTATTCGGCATGACCTTATGGGTTTGGCCACGTGCTTGATGGCATTACTTTTCCCCAACTTTTTGAGGAGGAGGTATATATTGATGAGATGCAATCCTATTGGTTAGTGAGGGTTGTGCTGAAATCGAATGGGGCTGAGTGGACCGACTTTTGGGCTGCTCGAGAACAACACGTGGAGTACATCGGAGAAGACATTTGGGAAGAGGTTGATAACACGTGGACCATTGAGGACGATGAGAAAAGAAGAGGGAGAGTAGCAGTCAGTGATTTAAATGATCTGCAGGCATCTGAAAGCCCTCTGTGGATAGACGAAGTAAGACAGACCGAAAGTATAATACCGGGATTATGGGATCCCGAGGATGGTGTGGAACATCTAACGAAGAATGGATGGCATTTCAAGCCGACTCAGTTAGAGAAAGGGCAGTCAAGCGAGAAAGGAAAAGAGAAAGAACAAGAAGAAGAGAATGACGCTGTGCTGAAGCAGCATAAAAAGACACTGGCTAATGTCAGCCTTTGGAGCTTATTGATGACCTCATATAAACATAGACAAGCTGTGCTGAAGGTCTTGAATAAAGCCAGTGTTTCGATAGATGCGACCCCAGACCAACTTGTTGGGCTCATTCTGCCGGTTGTAGAGCCAAAAGTCATTTCCTTTTCTGATAAGGATCTTCCAACATAAGGAAAGAATCATAACAAACTCCTGCACATAACCGTTAAATGCCTGGAAAAGTGGGTCCCAGTGACTCTTACTAATAATGGGTCTGTATTAAATGTTTGTTCACTTAGAACAGTAGTTTTCTTGGGATAAAAGTCATAACATTTCACACCTAGTAATTAAGGAGTCCGGGCCTACGATAACATGAGGAGAGATGTGCTGGGCATGGTATCATTCGCGTTATCAGTAGGGCCTTTAGAGACATCGGTTGAGTTCCACGTACTGGACATACCGACTTCTTCCAACCTGCTGTTAGGCAGGCTATGGCTGCATGACCCGAACATCTAAGCAGTGCCATCGACTCTTCACCAAAAGCAAAAATTGATAAATAATGGGGCAGTTCTGACCATCCATGGAGAAGATAGTATTTAATCCCTAAGAGGAGAAGGCTCGACTCTCTTGGAGGTTCAGCATGGTGAAGGGGATGTGTCGCTAAGTGGCTTTCGATTCGATGAAGCACAAACTGTGCAAATGCTATTGAATGAGGAAGAGTTGTACATTAACCCGGGAGCAGTTACAATGATGAGGCAAATGTATTATTTCCCAGGCATGGGGCTAGGACGTAAGCAGCAAGGTTTTCTTGAACCTGTTCAGGTATTACCGATTTCTCGCCATTTTAGTCTTGGATACAAACCGATGGAAGAAGATTTGGAAGGGCCTAAAGGTGGACAGAAGGCTAACTACTTAGGAACGCTCAACAGGTACTTTATCAAAGAGGGAGTAGATTTCTCGTACTGTTGCTTCCCGAAGCCACGGGTCGATGAAGAAACCAACCAGAAGTTTCCAAGGCTAAAAATCTTCTTCGGCCATCAATTATCCGATACAAAAGAAGATGAAACAGTAAAAGGGGAAAAGGAAGGAAAGAAGATCCAAGAGGAAGATTGGACAGACGAGCTTGATGGAATCAGCATGGGAGTTTATTCAATGAAAAGATAACACAACTGTACGTAATTGACCCAGACTATTTCATGATGGGCTTCAGCACACCAACCGACTACACCAAGCTCATTGTTGATGCGGCTGCAAAGGAAGTGATGAACTGGACCTTAGAATCTTGTGATGTGCATGTTGTATGTTCTGAGTCTGAGTCTAGTTAGAGCCTGTGGTTGAGGACACGTTTATTTGTGAACCTCCCCCTGTTTATGCTTTCGAGTTTGTAATTCCATCTTCTTTCAATAAAATGAATGAGATTTTCGGTTACGATGCTTTGTTTGATTTATTTCACACGCTTTCGGATGATTTTGAATTCGACAGGGATATTCCCGAAGAAATAAAACTTTAATGAAAAGAAAAAAAGAAATACGTGCCCAACCAGTAATTAAAGAAACTTTATCAATAAATCTGGATAATGAAATTAACCCACAAAATGTACAAATTAGTTCTTTTTTATCCTTAGTTGAAAGTGAACACTTAATAACTTTATTAAAAGAATTCAATGATGTATTTGCATGGTCTTACAAAGATATGCCTAAAATTGATCCCGACATTGTCCAACACCATATCCCCTTGTACCCTGACACTAAACTAGTCAAACAAAAGTTAAGACGGATCTGACCAGAATGAGCTCTGAAGATCAAATAAGAAGTTGCTAAGTAGATCAACGCTGGATTCCTGATGGTAACCGAGTATCCAAAGTGAGTGGCCAATATTGTTCCAGTGTTGAAGAAAGATAGACGCATCTGGGTCTGCGTAGATTTTTGAGATCTCAACAAGGCTAGCCCAAAAGATGATTTTTCACTACCGCACATCGACGTTTCGGTAGACAGTACAGTCGGACATGCCTTATTGTCATTCATGGATGGCTTCTCCAAGTACAACCAGATTCTGATGGATGCCAAAGACAGAGAGAAGACCACATTCACTACACCCTGAGGCATCTATTGTTATCGTGTGATGCTATTGGGGCTGAAAAACACAAGGGTAACCTATCAGAGGGTTGCCACTACATTACTGCATGACATGATATATATAAGGAGGTTGAAGTGCACGTGGATGATATGATTGTCAAGTCCAAGGATCAGGATGGCCACGTCGTAGCGTTGCGAAAGTTCTTTGAAAGAATTCAAAAATACAAGATGCAGCTCAATCCACAGAAGTGTGCCTTCGGGCTTACAGCCGAAAAGATGCTCGGGTTTATGATCACTCAACGGGGAATCAAAGTTAACCCCTCAAAAATTAAAGCAATCTTGGAAATGCCTTCCTCGAGGATCGAGCGTTGTGAGACCCTGACCCATTTTCTTTTTTGGAGTTTTTCGACGCGCGTTGTGTGTTTTCGTTGCAGTATGTTTTATATACTTTTGATGCATGATCGGGCTTAGATATGCATGCGGGGTAGGTTCCTGAGGCTGTGGGCCGTTGTGGCACAAATTTCAAAAAAAAAAAAAGATATTTTGGAGGCTTATAAATATCTAGAGTTAGATATTTTCAAAAAAATAATATTTTTCAAAAGTTCTCCAGTAAGTTTCCCATTTTCTCTCTGTCTTCCCTCTAAGTTCTTGGGGGCCCGGGGCTTGGTTTTCAACGAACCAACAACGGATCTTTGCTTTTGGCACGGTGGGCTACGCAACCATCTATTTAGATTTTGATTCTGACAAAGCTCAATTTTGCATGTGGATCGAGATATCGAGTTTTTAACTCACCGAGATAGGATTCTAGACCCTATTGCTATATAAGGGTGCTATGGGTAAACGTGGATATTTTTAACGGGTAGATTGTTGTAAATTTGTGTTTGTTTCAAAGTAGGGTTTTGGGCTTAAAACTTGTTTTTTTGTCGATTTTGTGGATGGAATCGGGTCTCGGGAGTTTCTTTTGAGGTTTTCGTGTTACGCCTAGGCGTGTGGATGTTTGCGGGTGTTGATTCGGTGTTCGAAGGCTTCGATTTGGGTTTTGAATGTAGAAACCTGTAGCTCAAAATCAGGTTCTACCGAGGTTCGGTCGACTGAACCTTGGGGCTTGGTCATCTGAACCGAGGGGTTCGGTCGACTGGACCGTGTGTTTTGGCATTTTTTGGTTTTCCAGTTGGGTGTTCGGTCGAATGGAGGTGGGGTTCGGTCGAATGAAGTTGTGGACGGTTGATTTGTGATTTTGGGTTGGTTCCTTAGTTTTCGATTGGTGTCCTATGGTATTTAATTGATTAATTTATGAGAATTACTTGATTTAAATACCTGTGGATCCCTTTTGGGATTTGGTTGGTTGTGTGGTGGTTTCGGGGCCGTGTCGTAGCCTCGGGTGTGCGTTTGAGTGCCGCCGTCGTGGGTGATGTGCATGGTAGATGCGATTTGTTGATGCACGGTTAGGTGCGTGGTTTACTATTGGGTTTGTGTTGGCGCGGGTGAGCGTCGTGGGTCTGTGATGGCCGTGTTGGGAGTGTTTGGGGCCAGTGGTGGTCGTGTGGGTTGTCCCGTAGTGGATATCAGGTTACGTGATGGGTGGTGTCGTGGTGTGAGGTTATATGTGGCTATGTGCTTTTATAACTGGTTTGTACATTTATAACTTTGTTTATTTATGTACGAAATATGTAAGTGGATTACGTGGTTGTGATATCAATCGTTATGTGTAACGTGGTTTATGTTTTAAAACTTAGAATTTTATAGGCATGTGACGTGATTTTTGGAACGTCGTTTTGATACATAGTTATATGCTTTAATTCCTAATTTAGGTTTGCATATGTGTATGAATGGATTTAATGACTCTGTGATCCAGTAGATGTAAATCCAGGTTGATGATGCACGTGTGCGTGTGTGGATGTATGAGGTAGGTTGCGAAAGCCAGTGTATGAGGTAAGCTACAAAAGCCAATGTGTGTATTCGGGGGCTGCGGTCCTACGGTAAAAGTCTGTGAAGATATGTGTTACACGGGTTGAGTGCATTGCATAGATGGGGGCTGTGGTTCTTCGGTGAAAGTCCGAGAAGATTCATAGATTGCATGTATTGCATATTAGGATGGATAGACTAATTTTCTTAAAACTGTATTATCGGCCTACGGGAGTCGAAATACTGTATTAACGGCCTGCGGGAGTCATAATACTTGAATCGTTTTCAGGGTTCTGATGAGTCAAAAAATGGTTTTTTTCCTCGCTTTCCCTTGCATATGAAAATGGTTTTCTGGCTCTGGTGAGTCGTGATCTAAATTTGTTTTTAAATTATTTTAGTGGCTTAAAAGAGAGTCAAAAACTACACTTCTTTTATCGAGCATGTTTAGTTTATACTGCATGTGTTGTTTAGAATCTGTTGAGCTTTGGCTCACGGTGCGAAATTTTATTTTTCTTCAGGTACCGGTCACGCTGGTTGATCTGGAGGTGCCAGAGGAGGTAGAAGAGCTGTAGTCTTTCTTTTTTGTTTTTTTGTTATATGTATGCTTATAACATGTTTTTCGGGCGTTGGAGCCGTGTAATGTTGCCGTTTGGCATTTATATACAATGCATTTATGGTTTAGCTTTGAGAGTGTATTCACGGGTTGGATTTTATCTGGTTGTTATAGGTGTTTCACGGGGCCCAGAGCTTGGGGCGTGATAACTTGGTATCAGAGCTCTAGGTTCGAATACTTAAGAGTCGTGGAAAGAGGTTGCATCATCGTGTGAGGTTGATTACGTGTGCTTGATTGCATAGGTTAAGATGCTTTGATAGCATGATCGTGCCAGCATGTTTGATATGTGAACGATGTGTATATGTGAGCATGGGGTTGAATCTTAGGAGTAATAGTCTTGCCTTTGGACGTTTGAATTAACAAACTTGGGAGCCAAGTTAGAAACGCGTTTAGCTGACGCGATTTCTAGCAGGGAATCTGAGTAGCTTATCCAGATTGATGTGTCATTTTTGTTGGTTCTCCTCGGTATATATGGGGTTGTTTAGCTTGAACCTATGTGCATATGTGTTAGCATGCTTATGCGGTTTATGCCAAGTGCTGCATCTTATATGTTGTTTTGCTTTCATATAGACGCGATGTCTGCGAGACGAGGGCGAGGCTGTGGTCAAGGCTGTGGCCGTGCTGGCCAAGGGGATGTTCCTATGCCTGATGCTGGGGATGTTAATGCTCCCCAGGGACCGATGGATGCGACAGAGCTGTTGTGTGTGCTGGTTGGTTCTATCCAGCAGCTAGTTACTAGGGGTGAGCCTGTTAGGGAGAGGGAGGCAGTGCCTGAGGCGAGGGAGGCGAGGGTTACAGCTGCGATGCGGGAGTTCCAGCATATGGATCTGCCTAGCTTTGCAGGAGATCCTGATCCCCTTATGGTGACAGAGTGGTTGGAGTTGATGACTCGAATCCTAGACACATTACAGATTATGGAGGATGAGGTACGGATTTCTTTTGCCACCTTTTAGCTGAGAGGTGATGCTCATCAATGGTGGAGATATGCCAGGACTACAGTAGGGGCCACATGGGCAGTTTTTACATGAGTCTTTCTAGAGAGATATTTCCCAGCTTCAAGGAGGGACTTGTGCAGGGACAAGTTCTATTCTCTTACGCAGGGGGTCATGGACATCATGCAGTACGAGGACAGGTTTACGAGCTTGTCTCGATTTGCACCGGAGGTGGAGTGCACAGATGAGTTACTTTCGATGAGGTTCGAGTGGGGCTTGAGGCCGACGATCAAGGAGCGAGTGGCTGTGATGGGATTTCGTGTGTTCAGACAGCTGGTGGAGGCGGCAGTGAGGGGTGAGAATGCATTTGGCTGAGACTCTAGCTTCCGGGGAGGCTAGGACATCGTAGGGTGGAGCAGAGGTACAGACAGCTGGATGCTCCAACAAGAGGCAGAAGTCCTCTGGTCCTAGCTTTTATCCATCTGGACCACAGCAGTTTTTAGCACCATCACCATCTGTAGCTTCGTCTGGGAGACAGGAGCAAAGGGAGTTGACCTATTTTCAATGCAAATAGCCGGGACATCGTGCGGCGAATTGTTTACAGCCGAGACCATTCTAGAGTTTTACTTCAAGCAGCCGCGGGGGAGGGAACCATCAGTTTGCTATGAGTGTGGATAGTTTGGTCATATTCGTAGGAATTATTCCTAGAGAGGCAGCATGCCGAGAAGGGAGGACACACCAATGGATTCCTATGTGCAGGGTCGACAGTAGCCTTTCGTAGTACAGACTTCCTGGATGGTAGGTGGGAGTGCATCAGTTCAGTCGGTGCGGCAGCCAGCAGCACCGAGTTGTGGCAGACAGGATAGACTGGGAATGCCCCTGGTGTATTCTCTTGCAGCTCGCGGTTTATTTAGGATACCGATCGTGCCGGAGGATGTTGATATACCTTTAGCGAGAAGTGGTACTTTCTGAGTCTGCAGTTTTGGGTCAGATTCATCATTGCATCTGTTGGGGGTTGGTTATGGATCCGTAGATGGTGTGTTGTGTTGAGGCAGTGATTGGTGAGGATGTGAGGTTGGGAGTATTGTAGATCCCGTGTTTGTGAGATAGTTGGCCATTGTTTAGGATGTCTAACCTTGTTTGACAATATCCTAGGAATGGTCTGACTGACCATCTCGCATGCCTATGTCGGTTGTGATCGACGGTTTGCTGTTTTGGCCTTGTGTTGAATTTTGTGGGCGAAATTCCTTTAAGGGGAATAGAGTTGTGAGACCCTGACCCATTTTCTTTTTCGGCGTTTTTCGACGTTCGTTATGTGTTTTCGTTACAACATGTTTTATATACTTCTGATGCATGATCGGGTATTGATATGCATGCGGGGTAGGTTTCCGGGGCCATGGGCCGTTGTGGCCCGAATCTCAAAAAATCAAAAAAAAAATATTTTGGAGGCCTATAAATATCTAGAGTTAGATATTTTTTAAAAAAAAAAGATATTTTTCAAAACTTTTCCACTAAGTTTTTTATTTTTCTCTGCCTTCTATCTAAGTTCTCGGGGGCCCGGGGCTCAGTTTTCAACGATTCAACAGTGGATCCTTACTTTTGGGACGGTGGGCTACGAAACCATCCGGTCAGATTTTGATTTGGGTGAAGCTCGATTTTGCACGTAGATCGAGGCATCGAGTTTTTAACTCTCCGAGGTAGGATTCTAGACCCTACTGCTGTATAAGGGTGCTATGGATAATCGTGGGTGTTTTTAACAGGTAGATTGCTATAGATCTGCGTTTATTTCAAAGTTGGGTTTTGGACTTAAAACTTATTTTTTTGTCATTTTCGTGGATGGAATCGGCTATCGGGAGTTTCTTTTAAGGTCTCGGTATTAGGCCTAGGCGTGTGGATGTTTGCGGGTGTTGATTCGGTGTTCGGAGGCTTCGATTTGGGGTTTAGATGTAGAAACCCGTAGCTCGAAATCAGGTTCTGCCGAGGTTCGGTCGACTGAACCATGGGGTTCGGTCGACTGAACCGTGTGTTTTGGCATTTTGTGATTTTCCAGTAGGGTGTTCGGTCGACTGGATGTGGGGTTCGATCGACTAAAGTTGTGGGCTATTGGTTTGTGGTTTTGGGTTGGTTCCTTGGTTTCTGATTGGTGTCCTATGGTATTCAATTGATTAATTTATGGAAATTACTTGATTTAAACACCTGTGGATCCCTTTGGGGGTTTAGTTGGTTGTGTGGTGGATTCGGGGTCGTGTCGTAGCCTCGGGTGTCCGTTTGAGTGTCGCCCTTGTGGGTGACGTGCATGGTAGATACGATTTATTGATGCACGGTTAGGTGCGTGGTTTGCTATTGGTTTTGGGTTGGCGCGGGTGAGCATCGTGGGTTTGTGATGGCCGTGTTGAGAGTGTTTGGGGCCAGTGGTCGTGTGGGTTGTCCCGTGAGTGGATGTCGAGTTACGTGACGGGTGGCGTCGTGGTGTGAGGTTATATGTGGCTATGTGCTTTTATAACTGGTTTGTACATTTATAACTCTGTTTATTTATGTACGGAATACGTAAGTGGATTACGTGGTTGTGATATCAATCGTTATGTGTAACGTGGTTTATGCTTTAAAACTTAGAGTTTTATAGGCATGTGACGTGGTTTGTGGAACGTCGTGTTGATACATGGTTGTATTCTTTAATTCATGGTTTAGGTTTGCACATATGTATGAAATGGAATAGATGACTCTGTGATCCAGTAGATGTAAATCCTAATTGATGATGCACGTGTGGGTGTATAGGTGTATGAGGTAGGCTGCGAAAGTCGGTGTATGAGGTAGGCTGCGAAAGTCGGTGTATGTATTCAGGGGCTACAGTCATACGGTGAAAGTCCGTGAAGATATGTGTTGCACGGGTTATATGCGTTGCAAAGACGGGGGCTGCGGTCCTTCGGTGAAAATCTGAGAAGATTCATGGATTGCTTGTATTGCATATTGGGACGGATAGACCAATTTTCTTCAAACTGTATTATCGACCTACGGGAGTCAAAATACTATATTAACGGCCTGTGGGAGTCGTAATACTTGAATCGTTTTTAGGTCTCTGCTGAGTCGAAAAATAGTTTTTATCCTCGCTTTCCCTTGCATGTGAAAATGGTTTTCTGGCTCTGGTGAGTCGTGATCT
>JAOTRH010486804.1:0-24730 GCA_034768845.1 Heliamphora exappendiculata
AGATTTTGACAGAGTTACACTTTTCTCTTCGAGGATCTGCCAAACTCTGGGTTGATAATACCTCAGCTATTTATATTGCTACAAATCCAGTATTTCACAAGAGAATAAAACACATTGAGATTGATTATCATTTTGTCCGCGTAGAATATCTGAAAGGTGTTGTAACTTTTGGGTCAATCCCTCCAAGAGACCAGGCGGCCGATATCTTTACGAAATCCCTGCCGGGTTCGCATGTCTCATATTTATGTAATAAGCCGGGCATGGTAGATATATGTGCTCCAACTTGAGGGGGGTTAGACATATATGTATCTTAGTAGTATCTTTATTATTATTCTGTGTGTGTGAGTGTAGGGATGCAATAGTGCGGCCTAGTTTTATTATAAATAAAAGTACTCGCCTATCCTTTTGGGTACGGCTTTCTATTACTATTAACAATAACCAAAAATTCATAATGACCCCCATGCGTTTGAAATGCAGTTTTTTCAATATCCTGGTTATACATAAAATTGAGCATTTGAGCACCAAGCAATTCATCAAGTAACTCATCTATGATGGGAATATGGTATTTATTCTTTATAGTTTGTTTAATTAGAGCTATATAATCAATGCACATTCTGCATGAGATATCCCTTTTTTTTTTACCAATAGCACAGGTGAAGAAAAGGGACCAGTGATGTGCCTTATTATTCCAGATTCTAGTAGTTCCTTTACTATCTTCTTTATTTCATTATTCTGGATGTAAGGATATTTATAAGGTCTTAGGTTAGCGGTTGGGCTCCTAGGTTTCAATGAAGTCTTATGGTTATGGGAACTATTAGGAGGTAAACCCTTAGGCTCATTGAAACATCATAAAATTCTTCCATAACTACATCAATATCAGTGGCTAGCTGATCTCCTTTCTCATTAGCTTGCAAACTGCACAGTTGTGCTACGAGGCCTTACGGGTTTTTTTTTTTTAGCATCTTTTACATCTTAGCTAAGTCTAATGGTTGAGTCTCTACCGAATTACCTCCTCTCAGCACATGCCTTTTACCCTTAATAGTGAACTCCATTTTAAGATCCTTAAAATTCCATAATACTGGTCCTAAATTTGTTAACCACTGCACACCTAACACCATATCACATCAAACTAATATCAGGAGTCTCACATTAGCTTGGAAAGGGGTTCCTTGCATAATCCACTGAAAATCGTTAACAACGGCCTTGCTATACAACTTAGTTCCATCTGCAACCACCACTGGCAAAGGAATTGTGAATTGAATTTCGCTCCCAGTCCTCTTAGCAATGACTGGACCTAAGAAGTTGTGAGTGCTTCCTGATCTATTAAAATGGTTATCCCACGCTTCTTTACCTTTCCTTTTATTCTCATTGTTCTATAAAAAAATGATCAAGATAGAGCATGGATTGAAATTTGCAGTCCTACCAATTCTTTTCTAAATTTATCCTTCCGATTTCTTGCTTTTCTTCAGACATCTCCTTCTCTTCAGCTTCTAACAAATATAGTTGTTTCTTCTTACACTCGTGCCCTTCGTAATATTTTCTTCACAACCATAACAAAGACCCTTCAGTCTTCTCTCCTCTAATTCATTTGTTATTCGTTTGACAAGAAGTGGTGCATCTCCTACCTTTAACTAGTTAGAAGAACTTGAACTACTGCCTTTAGTTGTTGAGCTTCCCATCCGGCTCATCCCTTAGATTTCTTAGCAATTGCCTCAATGCTATCTTCTTGGAGTTTAGCCAAACCCATGGCCTAAGAAATATTAGTAGGCTTAAAGATCAAGACCCCAGCCTTAATCTCATCCTTCAAACTGCTAATGAAACAAATGATAAAGAATGCTTTACCGAGATCTGTAGTCCTATTTGTCAATTCTTCAAATCTCCCTTGATAGGCTTTAACCGCTGTTGATTATCTAAGCATTGTTAAATGACCCACTGGATCATGGAACTCAATAGATTCAAACCTGATAATGACAGCTTGTGAAGAATTTACCCAAGATTGCATGGTGTGAGACTTTTCGAACCATCCATAGTAGTGTATTGCCTTATCTTCCAGGTTCTTCACTTCGTTGCTGGCAGCGGCTTGCTTAATCAAGGCTTTTGCTTGTTTACTTAATGCATGTGCATGCCTATTAGAATTCTCCTTCTAAGTGAGTATAACTCTTTTCTCTTAAATAAATGTGCAATTTAATTAAGTGCACGTATTTAAAATACAAAATTAATTACAAATTCATAAAAATTTATCGTTAAGAACACACTTTGTACAATTTGAGTGCTTGAATCGGTTGATTCCCTTTCTGAAAGAAAGACTAGCTTAGTAATTCTAAGAACATATAAACCAGCCACAGAATCAGGCACATAAAGTGCATGGATGATTAGACAGTTACAAAATGTGATGGTGAAACAAACTTACTAAAAAATCATGACTATTTATTAAACTTTGTGTGGTAGGTCCTATACCTAAAATTATTCTATAAATCTTTATAAAAGTGGGGCAGATCACTCGGCATGACAACTCTTCGTTCAAATGTGATGTTTTTTAATTAAGAAAAATCTGCCACTTCGATGATAACTAGACTAGGAGAGGCATTCGAGGAGAAAACAGAGTTCTTGAGCTGCTTAGTTTGAAAAATATTTTTTTAAGTCCGGTTTCTTTCTTTTTTTCCTCACTTTTTATCTTTGGCGGCATTTTTAAACATTCTTCTTCTTCAGTTTTAATAAGTTTATTTTTTTTTAAAAATGGATGCTGATTGAATAATTGTACCAAAAAACGAAAAAAATATATGCGCAGAATATTTCTAGCAGCTTTTTATATAAAAAACACTAAAAAGTTTGAAACAAGATATACAAGAAAATTCCACTGAGCCCTGTTTGGGCTATTTAAAATTTTGGTTTTTTAAAAGAAAAAAAAACTAATTTTTAAGCTATACTGTTTGATATCTCTAAAAAATGTATCAATTCTTTTTTACTTCTTGTTTCAAGAAAAAAACCCTATTAACATCCCAAATACTTTAATTTTCGTCATGAAATGATTAATATTTTTAATTAAAATGTCAACACTACTCTCAAAAAAAATATCGTGCTATCATTCCAAATGCTATAACTTAAAAGCAAAAGTAAGAAATATGTTAAACATTTAACAAAAAGTTTTTTTTAAAAAACTTTTTAGGCGTTCCAACCAGAGCTAAAGATATTAATAAATTCATAACAAACACTAAAAACCAGTTACCAAAACTGAAAAATAACACTGACAAACTTAGTGGAGAAGAAGTTGCGTAATGGCTTGAAAATACCGTATTAATTATTTATGTAGTACGTTTAATTAATACATGTACATATTATTGAAAGGGATGGACCAAGAAATGTGGGCCAACCCGTCCAAGTGACCCAGGTTAAACCTAAACAATTTGAACCTAAGTAGCGAACCCATGACGAGATATCAAACCGAAGAATACAAATTAAGCAGAGCTTGGTGACGTTGACCAAGGAGATATGTTCAAGATGTAAAGACATTAATGATGACGTGACCGAGCATGAAACATTTATGACCGAGGTAAAGGCATTAACGAGGTTAGTATGTCCCCATATGTTAATGACAACTGGCACCATCCAAATACCCTCGACAAGCTGTTGCCTCACAATAAAGGGGTTTAAAGCAAATCTAAATACGGATAGAATCTTCTCGTCAAGACAAAGTCTCAAAAGAATTATGCCTTTCCACCAAGAAGAGCACCATGGTGCACAATAAGAGAAGATACGACTCAAGATGGCACATGAACATTCACTTATAAAATTTTTTGTTAAAACACCTAAAAAATTCTTCACGGAGAGTTTCTCACTATCTCGAACTTATAAGACACTAACTCAAGTATTAAAGAGGTTTTTTTAGCACGAGTCCACTGGATAATCTCACCCCTTTTTACTTTTGCAGAAGCAATCCAGCTAAGAAAATCATCATAGAGGCCCAATTCTTCTCATTCTCAATACTCATATGGCATTACCCCGAAAGATTATGTATTTACAATTTTAAAAGTAATTTTATATTAAAAGTCAATGATTATTACATGTTAGTATTAAATTAAAAGATATATGACACAAACATTAACTAAAATATTGTAGCAACATACTAATGTCGTGTTCTCAACCGATTATATAATTTCTTTCCTAAGAGTCTGGTTAACAACTAATTTAAAAGCTTATTTTTTTTTTTTGTGTTTGTTTTTAACTTAAAAACTAAATTGAATTAAAAATGGGTTATTTGGTACATTAGCTTTCAAGATAACTTTTTTTAAGTTGAGTGGTTAGATAAAAGTTAATTTTTCAAATAAGTTTTTTTTCTTAAAGAAAAAATAAGTGAAGAGTACAAAACTTAAAGAAATGCACAAAATCTTATTTAGGGTTCATGTTAGGAAATCTGTCTCATAGAAAGCTATGTTTGCATGCTTAGTATTATCTGTTGACATTAAAGGCTTGATTGGCAATATTAAATTTTTTATTTTTTGGGCTATAAATGCAAAAGAAAAAAAATACATAACTTGTTTAGCAAAACAAAAACAGCTAAAAAGTAAAATCAAAGTACTAAATTTTAAATATTTTATTCAAACTCTCGCACCATTCTAAAAAACAATAATATCCATGTTTTACAGTTTATCTACTTCTAATAACAACTATATATAATCATTACAATCAATTATATTAAAAGAAAATACTGTCCAATTTAAACAAAAAAAAAACTTTTTATCTAATCAATCAATTAGCTTAAAATCTAATTTTTTAAACAACCTACTTTAAGCTCAATTTATCTTTTTGACTAGAAATAACAAAAAAAAAACTTTTAAATTAGTTGTCAATCAAACTCTAATAAGATGAAGAAACAGTATTATATAAATTTGAAATGGGCAATGCAGTTGATATCAAATTCAGCCTATGTTTGAACAAGATTTTTTAAAAAAAATTTTTGCTTAAAAACCTATTTGTTTGGCCTCTTATTATAACCAGTTAGCTTTTTTTACATCTTTTCACATCTATTTTTTTATTAAAAAAAAAGCCAAAAAGCCAAAAAGTCTATTAAAAAAGCTAGGCCAAACACAATTGAAATTAGGTTCATCTCGCTCGATTACATACACAAAGGAAAGAAATGCATGAAGATCTGCAAATATCGACCTTTGCATGGATTGAAGCAATTAAATATACAATACAATTGAAATTAGGTTCATCTCACTCGATTACATACATGGGCGTCAAATTAATCAAGGATTCCGACAAAGATTTTCATGTTCAGATCTACTGTTTAAATTACTGCAATCCCTGCCAAGCAGCATTATCCGCCATTGATACATAAGAGAAACTCCAAATGGAAGCGCAGTTTTCATCACCTAAACAGGAGGAAGAAAAAAGCAGATGACCGTTGCGAATTTCGTATTCCTTTAGTACATTTTCTTCAAAAGATGCCTTATTGAAAATTGGAAAAGGGAAAAAAAGGACTCAAAAGAGCTTACATTCATCTAATTCTTATATTCAAAAAACTGGGACACCGGACACAGTACAATATTTATGTTCTTCAATATATTTCTTTTATCATTCAGAGCAAATAGAGTTTACATCATTCCATTGAGTATTCCATGCATATTTCAAAGTTTATACATAGTTTCATAGTAAATTCGAATTACTAAATATGTTTTCTAGGTGAATGTCTAAATTAAAAATGTTAAGACATGTATCTCATACTCTTATCCGAATGTCGAGTATCCGACAATAGTACTTTATACGTTTAAAGGAGTCCATGTAACAGCCCTTTGTCCATGTAGATTGACAATTGATACCATATTCACGACACATTCTACACAAACACTCTCTTATTGTTCCGTCAAATTATAGAGAAGTTTGCATCTGTATCTTTTGGTTCAGCATTTGTATCTTTTTGGTTTGGTTATTTTCTTTCATGCGGCATCTTGTATGAAACCCACAGACTCATTGGAAATTGAACGAACAGAAATAAAGGAATAAAATAAGAAAGGAAAGGGAAAGTAACACAACAAAGAAAAGGAGATACCACTTAAGCTCAAATCCTTAGAAGAATCGTCAAGAGTTTCAAATCTTCTATGTCCAGATGAAGAGGCTGCCATTGGCATGAATGGATGGAAAGAGAACCCATTGACAGTGTCTGTACAAAAGGAATAAGGAGTCCATTACTAGAAGTAGAAAACAAGGATATATGCTACAAACTAAATCTTCCTCATAATAGAGATATGGGATGGTATTTTACCCAGAGCAGCTTGAAAGCTTGATGTCCACTCTCCCGTTTTGAGATTATAGATATGAACTAAACCATCCTGAAAATGATGATTGCAACAACGTTACGGCACTCGAATTGGTTAGCACAATAAATGGAAAAAAGAGAACAATGATACCTGACCACCTGTACCGAGATGCTGACCAAAGGGCTCAATATCAAACAGTATCCGCTGATTGGTATTTTCTGATGATCTGTATAGCCTAATTACATGATACACACAGGGAAAAAACCAGCAGTTAAAACCCCTTTACTTCAACTGAAATGAATGCCTAATCTGAAGCTTCCATTGAAAGCAAGAAAAGGGCAGTGACCCTTCTGTAATAAGAACTTTGTAAATACATGAAAACAGAGAGAGAGAGAGAGAGAGAGAGAGAGAGAGATGTTGCAACTCAAAATTTTCAACTTCCTAACCATGGCCTGAACGGTTTAGTGGAACAGAAAAGAAAATTGTCAATTCCCCTTGCACTGTAACAGCAAATTAAACTATAGTGGGTGAGTGCCACTATGTTATGTTATACAGAATAGCATCAGGTAATATAATTTAACCTACTTTGTACAGTCAGCGTCCATGTAGATTACAAATAAAATACTAGTAGCACATGAAATGAAACCATCATGAAACGTGATA
Source organism: Heliamphora exappendiculata (assembly GCA_034768845.1). NCBI lineage: Eukaryota > Viridiplantae > Streptophyta > Magnoliopsida > Ericales > Sarraceniaceae > Heliamphora > Heliamphora exappendiculata. The sequence goes on from JAOTRH010486804.1 coordinate 6,921, forward strand.
AATATCAAGGTGGCCATGTGCGGTTTTAACCAAGTATACATACAGAAAGAACATGTTTTGAATGTATATTCTAATTGACCAAAGAATAAATTGAAAATAATAGTAGTAAATAACTACTTTATCTCAAAAACAACTTAATGTGTCAGAGCATGTATGCCAAATACTGAGATGCCAATATGCTAAAAACAATGAAGCAATATTGACTGAACCCAAGAGCGAGCATCATCCACCCAACCCCAATCCCCCAAAACAAAGAAAATTTGAATAAAATTGGATTTTCAACCTCAGAATAAGTTCATCTCATCTTGAAAACATGAAATGATGTGCGTGTTCGTTTGTGTGTGTGCATGTGTCTTTTTCTTTTCCCCCTTTTTTGTTTTTTTTTTTCCGGGGGGGGGGGGTTGGTACACATGGCAATGCAGTAAAGGTGCAGAAAAGCAACCCATGAAATGACACACAGCTTATCTCCTGAAAGCTTCATTCAAGTCAAGGAGGAGAAAAAAAAGTACATACTTGTACACAATGTCAACAGCTTTGCGTATATCCCAGCAGAGTATGTAAGGGTCCTACACGATTCAAACCAGCACAATTTCAGTATGACAATTTTTTTTGACAAACACAAGTACAACATGGAAATCCATATTCTTGTGATGTTAGGATAGGATAAGAAGCTAAGATGATGCATGGCTCATTAAGACAACAAAAGAGGGGGCTGTTAAATGGGCCCACATGTTCCCTAATACGGCGTTTGGTTGCTGGATAGGGAAGGAGGGATAAGATCCAACAGACATGTGGGTCCCATGTGTTTTTTAATTGGTTGTTTGCTTGCTGGGTTAAAGTTCTGGGATTAAGCCAATTGGATAAGTTATACAAAAAATGCAAAATGAAATGGAGAACAACTAATACCAAGGATAGGGTGGGACTGTCAAAGTCAAAATTAGACTTCTTCGGATTATTCTTCTACTAAATTCACCTATCAAAATTAATTATTTCTCTTTTTTCAATAATTTATCCCATTCTAATCAAACTGAGTGGAAGTAATCATTTGATATAATATCCCCCATAATTCTAGGAAACATTTGATTAAAGGACTATCTTTATGGGGATCGGATTATTAATGGGGTAAAGGAGCAGTTATATCATGGAATAAAAGGGAATGAAAGATGTGATAAAAGATTGGATATGTGGGACTTATGGATAAGATTGTAAGGAATAAGTTATACCATGTGATAATGAATAGTATTATGAAAAATAAGTTATATCATAAAATTGCTTCTATATTTGATTAGCATAGATAAATAATTGGATAAAGAGATATAGTTATTTTAATTATTGACTTTTGTGGGAAAATAGTCCACATAAATCTAAACCTTACAATCCTACCATCCCCTTGGTATTAGTTATCCTCTATTTAATCTCACGTATCTGGTATAACTCATCCAGATGGAATAGTCCCAAGCCTCAAATTGGTGAACAAAACAACGGACGCACCAAAAAACATGTTGTCTCCCAGAAATAATTCCCATTACTTATCGCGCAACCAAGCACATGATTAAATTTTGCCATGGAACCCATGTGTCCCCTAATCCTTATCCCCCCATTTTTATCCCTTAACCAAACATGCAACTATAGTTTAACTTATCTCCTATAATCCTATTTCTAATCCAATCATATCCAATCCTTTATCCCATCCCCTTATCCCATTATATAACTTGTTCTCCACAAATCTATCAAAAACCAAAGCCACCCCCTCTCCCCCCCGGGAAATAATCTTGCAATCAAAAGTGCCTGGTAGCGGTAACAAACATGGACTGAATGTCTTGAAAGACAAATCCATTTGGTTACATTGGATAATAAAAATTACAAAAGATGGCATTGGTTCCATATGAACTGCATGATCATTTATCACTATAGTTATGATGCCGGCATCACGAGCTATTAGAAATTGACATCATATCAGATAATTACGAGTGCAAGTTGTCTATAACTATTTCATGAATCTAGTTTGAAGTTTCTCTTGTACAAGATCAAGGTTGAGAATATCATATTCTGGAATTCGCAACAGGTATTAACCACTAAAAAGAAAACAAAGTCTGAAAACAATTATGCTCTTAAGTGAACATGGAAAATTATATTGCCTCAGATGGTTGGAACCCATTTGCTTGTATCCTGCCCAGCCTAGAGTTGTTGATGATGTAAATTTCATAGAGGAAAACACAGAACAGATAATCATGGTTTTACGGCACAAGTTAGGCTCCTCGATAACCAACACTATCTTGAGCTCTTCTGAAATTTAGCACGTAGGATTCATGTGAAATAAAAGCCTCATGCACAGTTGAATCAAAAAGAAGCAAGGAATGCTCTAATAACTCTAGACTCTAAGGTTGTGTTTGCATCTTGGATTTGATGAGAGATTTAATAAAAGGAAGAGAAAAGAGCAAAAGCCATATTTTTTCCTTCTTGGTTGGCTTAGGAAAATGAACATATTTGTAAAAAAATCCCTTTTTCATTTAGCTACCTATAAAAAATGAATACATGCAAGTAATTGTATTTCCCATTTTCCTTTCCAAAAACAAATCCAAGATCCAAAAGATAGCCCAAGATAACTACTCAAGTCCTATGGGGGAGAAAATATATAGAAAGAAATTCGATGGAAAGGACTACGCAAAAGGTTTTACCTTTCGACCCCCGGTATATAAGTAATTACCATCTTTCGAGAATTGCACCTGACAAAAAATTGTGAGTTACTAGTTCAGATTACAAAAAGAATTCAGAACGAAGGACAATACATGTCCACTTACATGGGTAACCCCACCTTCTTGGCCATGTAAGATATACAAAAGTTCCATATTGTCTTCGCTATAGATCGCAGTAGTTTGACTATAGGAACCTGTAGCAAGCATCCTCGTATGACTTGGACAAAAGGCAATCGCAGATATAATACCTGAACACGGAAACAAGCTCAGGGCCCCACAAACAAATGTTGACATGACAAATAGATAGTTTAAGCAATAAATTTTGGAACATTTAGTTTTAAAAGTGATATACATCTTTAAAGGCGTGCAGAGAAATCAAGCTGCCAGATTTTGTTTGTGGGGCTATAAGATGTGCAATTAAAAACGGAAAATCACAGGAAAATGTCTTCTGACAGCTTTACTAAGACCTTGTTAATATCATTGGAATCAAACCAATGGGAGACACCAGGAACCCAACCATGAGACCAGGAACACAGGAAAATGCTTTTGGCAGCTTTACTAGGACAATTTTCAATATCATTGGAATCAAAACAAAGGGAAAACACCAGGAATCCAACCATGAGACTAAAACATTCCTAAACCAAAGACATTTCAGCCCCTGCCCAGACAACAAACAAAAAGGTTCATTGTAGTGGCTAGCAAGTACAATTATCATGAGTTAAAGATTTCAAATTCTGAAAACCTATTGCTGAAATCATCTTCAATTATTTTGCTAAATAGGATTGGGAAGATATTGATTCGACTGGAATGCCATCAACAAGCTATAAGGCAAGACAAAGCACTTTGCAATCACAATTTGGTGCGAATTGCCATGAAATGCAGTGGATAACAATAAAAAAGGTCGAAATGTCTCATACTGAGTGATCAAAGGCAATAGAAGTATTCAACCTTGAAGTAGGAATTGAACTTCTCTACAAATCGTTGGGGTGCAGAACTGCAATCAAACTGGCAATAGAAAAGACTTTGCCACTCTAAAATTATTATAATAAATATTAGACAACTTTGAACACCAAAACCAAGAGAGTCATTGCCTCAACCACCACTGTTGCTCAACCAGCCCTCTTGTCACTGCCAATTTCACCAAGTTTATAACCTCTAAAACGTTATCCCTGTTGCTGTCACCATCACATCCCGTTACTCCATGCTTACAGCACTGCCATTGCTCACACCTCCATACACCTATAACTATATCATTTTTTACCACACACTCTATCACCTTAATCATTGCTTTCACAGAAGCCACTGCTCACACCTCCATACACCCATAACTATATAGTATATATCACTTTTCACTTCACACTCTATCACCGTAATCATTGCTTTCACTGCAGCCATCTCTACCACCAGCAATGCTCAACCATTTTATAAACGCCTTTATCACTTCCAACAGCCAACAATGTTTGCACCTTTAACTGCACACACTATTATACTTGCTGCTGGAAACACTACAGTCACCAACACCCACAGTACAGGCATCATCACCCTCATAGTTTTCCAATCTACCACGGCCAACAAACTGTTTCCATTGTCATTGCCACAACGGGTTGATTTTCCAAACCACCAAAAACAACCATCACCAGTACTGATCTAACACTTTCTAAGCCCATTAAAGTTAGAGATTAGGGTCATCATATCATTTTGTCCTCACAAATGTATCAAGCGACTTCTAAATTTTTTTGGGAATAGTTAAATGATTGACAAACAATACACCAGCTATGAATGCTAGAAAAAAATTGTGTCATTTCCTCCTTGTTTATACTTCAAATACATACACACGTTACCTTCTAAATGGTCAGAGCATTACAAGATTCTAAAACAGACAAAGAGTAGAACGCACAATGGGATGCAAGACAACAGACAACTCTAAATAACACATTATTTCACATTATTTCATTATCCACAAATAAATTCAATTTATGTAAAGTCTCTAAATAACTACCTGGTTGCCCTTCCTTATTTCCTTGAACGGTTGAATGGTTTTCAAAGTTCCTACCAGGGCGATGAATGTCAAATATTTTGACAGATTTATTGTATCCAGCAAATATCCTGCAGCATAATTTAGAAGTCCACAAAAAAACTACTTATTTAGATCAAGATTCAATAGCTACATATATTATATTATAAAAGCTAAAGCTGCACAAATGGAATCGGGGGATGTGTAGATGAAGGCATATAAAACCCAACAACAGCATGATATGATGTGATGCAGGCTACGGCATTTAATGTTCACTTATGAGCATGCCCTGAGCCATCTATGAAGCACGGAAACTTCATTTTAGTTAGCCGTAGCAGTGTTCAACACGTATTGGACACTGGCAAGCCTCAGACATGTTGGGATACGTGTTGAACATGCTGTGGCATATTTCTTTTTCACTTTTTTTAACGCATTAAGGACACCACTCAGAGTCGCATCTTGCACATGTCGCGACACGTTAAGACAAAGCTTCTTGTATAGTTGCATGTTCATAAATGAATTATGAACCAAGTTGCTGTAGTTCCGCAATAAGATTAGCGAGTTTGTGAGATACTAAAAATGTCAGCAAGTTGCTTTAGTATGTGTGCAATAATGTTTGAATTATGCATCAAATAGTTTTTTATATTGAATTAGCGTTATTTCTTATTTTTTAATAGTTTGCGTATGTTATATTCATATAAGGGAAAATCAAAATATATAAAAAACATATTCATCTCGTATTGTTGTTGTGTCCATATATTGAAATAATTCAAAATCAAGGCTTCTCATGTCTGTTATGCCATGTTGGTGTGATGGTGTCCTACGCCCACGTCCGTGTTCATATTTTTTAGATGTGATACAACTTTGATTAGAAGTGACGGTTAGTTTTTGGTTTTGCTTCCTAAAACGGATATTAGCATAATAATAAAAGAGAACATCATACAATTATCACAACAGAGAAATTGCAACTTCGAAAATAATTTTGTGAAGTAAATCACCAACACTACCATTTGGCAAAATTAAGTTCAATTATAGAAGACATAGCTTAATGGTACATGAATGTGTAGATGAAATATCACTTGGCATATAGGCATATGTGTGCATGGAGAGAGGATACTCATCTCGTCAAATAACCGGTCATTCCTTCTCAAGAGTGCTGACTGATTTTCTACTCAAATAGACCATAAACCAGTTCAATGAGAAGGTAGACACCACCTATATTAAGTTTCACACATATTCGTATGAAAAGAATTTAGATATCAAAATGAATAAGCACAGTATTAATAATTCATGTTAGAGCATCATCAATCAATTAAAACTCATTTCCACCACCATTTCTGTACAAAGAATTATAGATCAAATTCATTCAGCATTGCATCTTAATAGCCCAAAGTATCACCATAGTCCCGTACCATGTTTTAGGCTGGATTCATACAGAAAGGAAACTTGAAGGTGTGATAAAAACAAGACAATTAGATTATGAAAAAGAGTCAATATAGTTTTGAATTTCAATGGTAAATGGTCTACCTCAAACATGAAGACTTCAAAAAACAATAGAAATGTGGAACAGAGACACATGGCAGCCTATCTATCCTCTGAGAAAATACTACTTACTTGGTCCCAGCAGGGTTAAAACCAATAGAAAAGGCAGCAGTGATTTCATCCACAGCATCATAAGCCCGATATGTGCAACGCAGCTGCAATTCCAATTAAAATGATGGTTACTGAACAAATATAGGCCACAGAAAATGAACAACAAATGATAAAACCTGTTCACATCATACGTTGCATCAGCACAATTGACTTTTTTCAGGACTTGCCACCAAAGAATTCATGTTAATAGATAGGACTTATCAGCCCTTCACATTGAGGATTGGTAGAGCCACGGATGGCCATCGACTCCCAACATATTATAAGATCAAAGTTTAATTCTATAAAGCACGGACACGGTGCGTATATGGCAGTGTGTGTGTGTGTGTGTGTGTGTGTGCGTGTGTATACACCCCATGTTTAGGGCTTGAACAACGATCGGTACATTTAGGACTTGAACAACAATCAGCATATTTAAGGCCTTATTTTGTTTTCGAAAAAATTAGTTAGCATCTTTCAAATAATTATTATTAAACGCCCAAAAGTTCTTTTTAAAGTTTCACTCAAGCACCAGTCTTTGTTGTGGCATGTCCATTGTTGGACATGCGTATCCTACGTGTGTCCGATGTTGCGTCATGCATAAAAAATTGATACAAACCACATGACGTGTTCGACACTCATCCTGGCATGTCCAACACATGTCCCAACATGTCCAACACGGCTACAAAACCTATTTTGGCGTGTCCGCACGTTCTAGGGTTAAATCTTCATCAGACTAAACAAATAGATGAAGTATGTTAGCATTAACGAGACAAAACCTCGCCTGAAGTAGCATCCCAGAGATGAATAGGATGGTCGCGTGTGGTACTTGCAAATACACATGTAACTGGATCTGAAATGTCAACCGGAATAGTTGTCAAACTTACATTCTAGCAAATAACTACTTGTTGTAAATAATTCCCACATTAATTAAGTGCTGCATAGGAAAAGATAAGACTATAGCACTCCCTTATCAAGAAAGGTAAGAGATGAACCTGAAGCGGACATATATGGGTACCAGCAATAATCATATATAGACTCTCCCCCATTCACGACAACATTTGCGTTATAAGAATCTGCATGTTAACATCTAACACCATAAGGAGAAAATATTTATAAATAATTTTTTATTTTAAAGAGCTGCAAACTACACTAATTACAGTATATCTTAAATTAAGATCACTAACAGTAACAGAGAGGAAACAATTGTGGTACCAAACCATGAATAATTCTTATCAGAAAAATTGAAGGAAAAAAAAAATCAACCAGATTAGAAGGGCTTTTGGAAAAAATTTATTCACAAAAACTTTCACTCCAAAACCTTCAATGTTTTAAACTATCTTACCTGCATCAACTGCAAAGGAACAAGCATTTCCATGATAGCCATTCCCATTATCTGGTCTGAATTGAAACAAATAACAAAACCATCCATTAACGCTTAATTCCATTTAGCATGTCATCCTTACTCAATCAACTTAAAAAAGCTCTTAGTTTTCTATAATTTTCTAATTCGTGGCCACATTCAAATAACCCAACTTTCTTCGAGGTGAAAGTTACGTGTTGTATTTCTGGCATGACATTGACATACAATATGATTTTCATTTTAGGTAATGCTTTAAAAATACTCATCATCCATACATACGCATTCAAAAATGTTTCTTTCTGTGCATTTACACAAGAAAATATATAAACAAAACTTACAATTGGAATACACGGAAAGTGTTGTCCTCGGAGCTCGTAAGAAAACAAGAACCATCCGGAGACCTAGAAAGAGAGACTGTCACCATAAGAGCGCGCGCGCAAACTCACGCACACACACACAGAGAGAGAGAGAATAAAGGAGGCAGAAGGATACCATTTGATGCCCTTGAGGAAGTTGTTACGGTTCGCCGAGGTCCTGAACTGGTGGCAGAAGTGGTATGTTCTCGCTGGAGGAACGTCAAAGCGAATCGCCGGCCAAGAGTACTCTACTTGCGCAATTTCTTCTGCAACTTCTTCTTCAGAATCAGATTGCTGTTGCGCCGCCGACGCCTCCCCCATCAGTTGTGTTCACTCTTCACAGGCGGCGACTGAGAGCCTGCGGTTTTGGGGAACGATCGTCCAATTGCCGGTTTACCGCCGAGAGTTTAAGAAGCGTGCTGGACTTTGGGGGTGGAAACGTTGGTGCGGACTTGAGCCCAATGGGCCATGCCATCCATGTTGTCTCCAAACAAAAACTACTTTTTTATCCGACCCGATTTAAAGAGCATGCACAAAACCGAGCAATGAATTTTAGAAGAATTTCACTTCGAATGGGACAACTCTTCTGATTTTCGCAGTGGCATTTGAGTTGTTTCTCATCCTCTTTCAATTGACACACTTGGACCCCTTCTCTTTTAATCCACATATTTGTTTCCCCTCCTTTTTCAATCAACACACTAGATGGCTCCAGTAGATCCGTTTCTGCCTCTATCAAGAGATATAGTCCTTGCATTTTTCCTACCACATATTTTTAATAATTTATTTTAGATTTGCAGGGCCATAAAATTAAAATAGGAATCCTTCCTAAATAAAACCAAATGACGTGATTTCTCCCACCTCTACCGCCACAACATGGAGGAGATGTCGAGGTGTGGAATTCACTAAAAAATTAGAAAGAACTTACAAAAAATCACCATTTATAATCAAAGTAATTGTTGACTGAAGGGAACTCCTATAAACCTAATAACACATGTACACATAACTTCTGGGAGCTTTTCCACATTGCAGGTCCAAAAATATCGCACATTTTTCAGAACGAATCTAATAAAGTATATTTAGCATACCCAATATGCAAAACTAGGTAAAAATGTACTTTTTTGACCCATGAGAAATAAAGTAGAACTTTATTTGAAATATTTTAAAAACTTGTTATTTAAGAAGTATAGTTATTTTAGGAAAAAAAAGAGAAAAGGTTAAATTGTTTGGGATAATAGTTTTGGAAAGCTTTTTTACTTTTTATTTTTATTAAAATGTCTTATATAAACTTCTATTTTACTTTTAAGTTAGAGCATTGATATAATTTCACAACTTTTTTCATTTTAGAGAATAGAGTTGACTTTTTAATTAAAGATAATGTAGTTACTTTGTTCAAAAAAAGGCTAGTGTTTGGTATGTGAATTGCCTTTTGGGAAAAAAAAGTAAAAATAGTTAATTGACTTTTTTATAATGTTAAACAATATGACTTAAAAGCTGATTTATTTATCTTAAAAAAACACAACTTTTAAACTATACCAAACATGGATAAATTAAAGAATTTGCAATATCAAACAACATAATTTTATTATTTTGCATTAATTTAAGTTTAAAATGAATTATAAGCTACACAGTGAATGGAATAAAAAAAACTTTATTATACGAGTAAAATGAAAAAGACATGAACTTAACAAAATCTACTAAAAGAACAATAAAAATGGCAGGATTAGTCCAGTAAGAATTAGCCTAGATGAACATAAAATAGCTTGGACACCAAAGATATCAAAAAGAGAACAATAAGGGCATGTTTGGTCAGATTAGAAATATCATTGACTAAATATTTCGAGAACCGCATTGCCAATGCTTGAATACTAAAAAAAGCAATTACGGATTCATATCTATTGAATTACCCATCCAACAAATACGAGATATATCCCAAAAAAGTGCATTAATCTTGGTGTTTGATACCATAAAAAATGAAAGTCACCAGTCAATGTTTTTGCAAAAAATCAGTTAAGTTTAATGAAAAGACTTTTAGCCACTGTCACCACTCACGCCACTACCAGCAATAGCAGCTTCCATCCTCTCCACCACCACCTTCTTTGCTGCCACCCCACCACACCCACCACACCACACCACTGCCCGGCATTGTCACCATCCCTCCACTACCACCACTATCACAACTATCGTCCGTCACTACAGACAGCCCACCACCACAGCAACCACCACCATCACCATCTTCGGCGCTGCCACTCCACATAATAGGCGGCACCACATAATATTCATATCGTAAATGATAATTTTTGTCTGTTAATCATTTAAACATGCGAAATATTAATGATTTTCTTTGAAACCAATGCCTAGTTTACAAGATTGCACCGAGTGTAATAGAGGCATTACCCTGATACATGGCTTCTCACCATTTGTTAACAGACCAAGGGTGCCCCATGAAACTACAAACACAAATCGCCAAAAACTAAACAAATCAAATATCACAACAAATCCTATGCTACATAACAAACAACCGCGAGTTTGAGAGAGGGAAAAGTTAACAAAACGAGTTACAATGCTGTGATCAAAATAGGATCACGCAAAATTTCCAAAAAGCACATAAAAAATATGACGGATCGTCGTAAACTCATAGCTGCACTTGTGCAATTTTTACGGAAGAGTATTTCATGATAAAGAACATTCCGGATCGTCGTAAATTCATAGGTTGGTCATGGAGAAACACCTTAGTTAGAAGTCTGCAATGGGGAAGGGAAAGGAAATATATTGCGATCAGCGCTTCTTGTTTCTCTTCTTTCCTTTATTTTTGTCCCGCTTATTCTGTGGCTTGCTCCGAGATCTGTTGTTCACAACTCTCTTGAATGGTTTCTTCTTAATCGCGGGCACGTTGTGGTGCCTTTTTACATCCCCTCCAATCAACTTAAGCGCTGCTGCCGCCTCTGGCCTCTCGCTTGGACTCTCTTCTTCATGAGATATCTCACTTGTTGTCACTGTGACTCGGACGTCAACATTGTCGTACATCGTTGTACCTTTCAACAACAAAGGAAATCAATCCAAATCTTAGTTTAGAAAAGAGGTGGATTCTTGACAAATATGATGACTTTTCTAAGTACATAGACATCCATATGTAGAGAGGAATAAAAGAACTGATTCGGTTTGAATCCTATGCAATCAAATTAGCTACTGAACTAAGAATCACCGACACAAGGCATAGAGATTTAAAAAAATAAATCAATAAAGGTACACACAGGGTTTGAATATATAATCATCGCATTCAAAAATTAAGAGAAGTGTTGATAAATAATGAATTTGTCATTTTTTGGAATGTGCTTGATAAATTTTCAAAACCTGTAAAAGGTTGAAAAAATTGTTATTGGTTTGAGTTTTTGACAGATATAAAAGGCATCACAGCTCAAAAAGATAGGCCAATGGAAAAATACATTCAACAGCATTCAAAGTGACAATTGATAAATGCTGGTTAATTCCAAAATCACTAAGAATTCCACAAAACCCCAAACTCAAATTTGTCAGCAGTACATCGTTTTCTTTCTTCTTTTTTTTGGCAGAGCGATTGATAATTGATCAATTCAAGAGTTCAGAATTCCATTACTAGAGAAGTGAACCAGCATAAATTCCTTATTTTCCATAAATTTGGTTAGTTCATCAGAATAATGAGACTAATTTAGGAAATGTGTATAAAACAGTGTTGTCTATCCTACCTGCCAATTATCCCCCTTCAAATGAAGGGCCTGGTCATCTTCCATCTTTCTACCAAATACATCGCCATTTTCCTCCTGTTACTTCTCTTCATTTTCTCTCCCTACACAAAAAGGAGGTCACTCTCCTGATGATCATCCCCATTCACCAAGATGGGCATGAGGGTTGGAACAGCCATAAATTAAACTTTGGCCTGATAGGCTACCTTAAGGCCTTAATCTTGGATGCATATCCTTGACTTGGCTGCATGCCTTCCACTGTTGTGTTAAGCAATAGTCCCCTACTTTCTACCTAAAGAAAACAAGGAAACTAACTGAAACCCCTCATCACTCCCTTTCCCTCCTGTCCATTAGTTTCCAATTTTCTATCCTAGAAGAGTGAACAAGTGGACATGACCATTCCCAGCCAGCATATGTCATGTTTCAAGCCAATAGATTTTAGCGATAGAGAATATACCAGAAACTGATGGAATTAGCTCGCTTTCTTCATCATGTTCAGAATAGTCGCCACCTTCATCAGGTCCTGCACTTGGCCCTGCTGGAACTCCGCCATATAGAGCAAATTCCCTTTCCAATTTCCTCTGTAGTAAAGTTCAAACCCACAAAGTTAAGGTACATATGACAGAATGTGATTATTACCGATGAAACTACACCAACGATAATGATTACCATAGTTGTTAATTCGTGAATCAAAATCTTAATTTTGTAAACAATGAATAGAACCGAATCCAAAATAAATTCGGCATAGACTACAAAGATGATGTTAAAACACTTTATGTCTACGAAACCAAAGAAATAAATTGATGTTTACATAGATTTCACAATAAAAATATGTTAATGTAATCCAATTGGCAAGACATTTACCTTTATCACAACAAATTTTGACTCAAATTCAACTAACCATTAGATTTCTTAAAAATTATAATATATTCTCCTTTGCAGTTCAAGAAAATAGTACAAGAAATATCAAAGAGAGTGGAGTAAGAAAAGAGAAATTAAATATTTTAAAACATGTGTTGTATACTTATCGCTAATGAAAAAAAAAGTTTAGAAAAGTGTTGTAGAATCGTTGAGTCCAACAATTCAACATCTATCATATCAAACTTAGTTTTTTTAAAACTAAAATAACAATACATGATGTATTGAAAGCTATGAATGCTTATTTCTTATTTTCAAAATAAACATACTAAATTGTATTAAAACATTTTGAAAATAAGAAGGGAAAAAAAGGCAAAGAAAAAAGCTACAAAAATCAAAATTTGTTAAATCTAATTGAAGAATTACATGAATCGTAAATAATGAATCGACTCGTGAATTGAATCACGAATCGTAATATTCATCACACGATTATCTCACAAAATGAATTCAATTCACGATTCATGTACAAATCAATGTATATATTTGACTGAATCGTGAATCGTAAGATTCTAATAACTATAATGATTACGCGAATGAAGTAATTAGAAGACCATAATGCATTCAGCTTTACAAGTTACAAAGATGGGTTGGCTCAAACTTTTAATAGAATGGCAGTTGTTAAGAATGTGAGAAGAAACAACTAAAGAACTTTTAAATCTTGGCGAGTTGATGTTAACTTCTCATGTTATTGACCAGTTTATTATCTGATTCTCACTTCTTCTGATTGTTACCAAAGAATAATGAACTCAATGATATCGAATCTCATATGTGGTCCTCATCCAACACTCAAGATAGCTTTAGGACCAAATTCACAGGAACTACAAATCCGGGAGCTTAATTTAAATTACTTGTAAAATGAAACTTAGTTTAAATAATAATTTTCTTTTAGGTTATTATAGTGTAATATTCAAAACTAAATATCAAGAAATTAAACATTTCGCTTCAAAATTATATTGTAGCATGTAAAAGTATGTTCACTAGTGACAAGCGAAAAGCATATACAAGGAAAAGAAAGTAGGTTCTAAACAAGCTATAACAAAGTCGTCCAAAGGGCCAAAAGACACATGTAACAAAAAGAAGTGCAACAATGAACATATATGGGATCAAAAGGAAGATGACACTGGACACCTTGCCAAAGCATTTTACACCCCAACATCACAATTCACAACAAGAAAATATCGTAAGGAAACAATAATAAGGTGAACAACTAGCCAATTCACGATTTGAAATCATTCTCAATTCATTAGGCCTTGGTCAAAACTTAAGGGCACGTCTACTTTCTGGATCGATTTGGGAGGAGATTGTGAAGGAGAATAAGAAATCTTATAGGATTGTGTTTGGTAAGAGCCAGAAAAAATGGTTAAAGGGGAGAGCTATTTTTTACATTTGGCTGAGGATGGGTCAAAATTTGGAGGGGATGGATTAGCAATACCAAAGAAAGGGTGGTATTAGCTAATCTCCCACATGTGGGAGTGGGACTTAATGCAACAGCAGAGTGTACAGCATCATGATTAAAATTTTGCATCAAACACCAGCCTAGAGATAGAGGGGAACATGGATGACGCACATGTTCCCTAATCTTATTCATACAGAATAATCCCGGTTATCAAAAGTGTCGCTACCTTAGGTAATACTAGGGAGAACATCTCAAGAATTTTATGGATGTATGTCTAAAGACATTTTATATCGTAAGGATGCACGGTGAGTAAATATAACCATACAAGTTATACAACAGGCAATTTGACAAAGTTACTCTTTGATCATGGGTAACAACTGGCTATTGATGGTCTGCAAGATTTTGTAAGCTTCCATAGATGAGGAAATTATGGCCTTTCATCTCTTTTGGCACAGGAAAGAAATGATGGACTGGATAAAAACTCCCCAGCAACTAACATGATAGGGGCACCTGATTAGGTGAGGGCCAAGAAACCAAATGTTTTAGGTTTCAACTCAACCCAGGCTTACACCATCTGCACGTGGTTGGTGTGGGCAACGGTATCAGCTTGGACTTTGGACTCGAGAGGGGTCTCAATCAACCTTGCACGACTAAAAAGCACAACTCTATTAACATTTGTTTAGATCCCATCTAGCAATAGTTCTGCTACACACTAGTTGTATCAATTGAGAAAGAATCTAACAAGACAAAAAGGCAATATCCAATACAATATTTACGTCAGCTGTGATACCCCATCCCACATAGGTGGGAGATAGAAATTAAGTCTAGTATATAATGAAACTTGTGGACTACTACTAATACCTTAAGTTTAAACTTTTGAGCCGCGTTGCTAGACTCTTTATTTAAGTTATTGGGTCAGTGGTCCACTTGGATTGTTACAAATTGTATCAGAGCCAATCCTAGGAGCTGCTATCTACATTCCAACCAAGGGAAGAACTTGAACCACGCGACGAGGGCACCGCATATTTGAGTGGGGGATATTGTCAAATTTTCATCCCACATAAGTGAAAAATAGAAATTAAGTCTGGTATATAATGAAACTTGTAAGGTACTACAAATAACTTGAGTTTAAACTTTTGGGCCGCATTGTTAAACTCTTTATTCAAATTATTGGACCAGAGGTCCACTTGAATCGTTACATCAACCTATATATCTTTTTTAAGTCAAGTGCAAAAGCACATGTGGATGATACACATTACATACAATAAGGTGGTATCTATTGTCAAGTGCTATATGATTAGTTTGGTCACTCATTTGAAGATTTACAATACTATGTGACTCAAATGATCTAATTATTTAACAGCGTTGTGGACCGCACTCCAAAAAATACTCTCTCCTACAATCTCGGCTTTCCCTCAAAGGCACAAACAAACTTGAACATACTGAAATTACCAATAAAAATGAAGGAACAACGTGATTTTGTAATTTTTGTGCTGCATTCTTACCATGTCAGCAACTCACAATTAAAGGAGTGCAGTAATTTCGAAATTTTAAGCTATTTGACACTTGCTTTTCAACACCCAAATCCCAATGAGCAATCTAAAGCATACTGGATCTTACTCATCTATAAAGAACAGCATCCAACAATGTTGTATTATAATCAGATTTACATAAAACAACGACGTGATTGAACATTCCATCTGCATTAAATTGGTCCATCATGGTTTTACAAAACATTTGAATACACAATTTTTAATTGGATAAATAGTGGGATTGAATTATATTAGTTATAATATGGAATAAGATTAATGAAGGGATTGAATTATATTAGTTACACAATTGGTTATACCACGGGATAGGATAAATGGCAGGATTGCATTGTGTTAGTAATACGGCAGTATTGGATTGTATTAGTTATAATTGGATCACAGGTATATTATTTTTAACCATTATATGAAGTAAAAAATTGTCGAAAAATTTTAATCCCCACAAATACCATAATATTAATTATCTCCTATTTAATACGGAGGATTAGTTGGCTAAACAAGCAAGGAGAATGAATTACACTAATTTTTAGTAGGGTAAACAAACAAAGGAGCTTGATTGTGCTAAAAAAAAGTATGGAATCCAATCCCGAATTATCGGGCTATCGAACAAGGCTTAATGTATCAAAACGTCACCCTACGAAATCAAATATATTGAGAAAAAAGAAAATACACTCTGATGCTTCTACTCAACAATTTAACTAATTCCCGATCCAATGAACTATAATCTATTCTCTACAATAAAGTAAAAAACCATACCCAAAAAGGGTTAGAATCTCTAACCTTTTTACGTGCCTCGATGCGTTTCCAACGCTGAACTTCTTGCAATTGCTGTTCTGCTTCCTTTCTCCGCTTCTTCTTCCTTTTGTGGAATCCAGTCACAAAGTCCCTTTTCAAACAAAACCCTAGTTAGACAAGCACCTACGTAACAACATAAATTCATATGACACCCAAAACCTTCACTTGCAATTTCAGTTCTTTTTGGTTAGGTTTTATTTACTTCATCGTCAACAAGAAATTCAGGATTACATGAATGTGTAGCTATGTATATGTATAAATAGAAAGATGAACTGGTACCTGAGATCTTTCTCGTCAAAAGCGACGGATAAAGCCTTGTTCTTTAGGGGCTTCTTCTTGATGTGCCGAGCCCTACTCCGCGGGGCCCCCTCTGCTTCCTCTTCTTCCATGGCAGATCCTAAAACCCTCGTTGCCTGCCAACTGCTAATAGCTACCGTCTTTTCAGTAATAATGAACAGCGATGACCAACTGCTAATAGCTTCCGTATTTTCAATAATACTGACAACGATGGAATAATTGTTAATTTACTTATTTTATTTTATTTATTTATTATTTTTAGTAATTTTTTATTTAAAAAAATTATTTTATTTTTTATTTTTTAAATTAAAATAATAAAATTTTTTATCAAAATATAAAAAATTAAAAATGACAAAAATAACTCAAATAAATTAATAATTTAAATTTTATGTTATTTATTTTCGTATTTAATGAATTTTTTATTTTTTTATCAAAAAATTTTACTTTTATAATTTATCTCATCAAGTAAATTTAAAAATAATTAAAAAATTAAAAAAAAATTGAAACACAAAAATTGCGATATTTATACTATTACGTAAAATCCAACAAAAAAAATAGGAATATTATATGATGTTTTCATATATAAATGAAATTTACTTTAATTAATAAAAAATAAATATATAATTTTTAAAAATAACTATTCACATCCAAAACAATTTCCATCCAAAACAATTTCCTACTGAGAATTTTTAAAAATATTATTTTTTATATTTTTATTTTTACTATTAAAATAAATAAATTGTAATAAAAAATATATTGAAAGTTCATTGCACGTGACCAAAGGTATTTCTTTGGAAATTCACCATGTCACAAAATATTTTAATTTTTTTTTTAGGTAATTAATATTCTTATTTTCGATTAAGAGTAAACATGCAATTTTAATTATCAAAAAAACATGCAATTTTAAAATAACTACAAAGCAACTATCAATTACCCACATAACTTCCCTACTTGCACATAATGTATCACATAAATTATTAAAAATTCATGTTATTTTTGTCTCTTAACATATTTAAAATTATAAAATTATATTACATGCACATCACATTTGCTACAAATCTAGCTAATATACGATGTAGT
>JAOTRH010486815.1:0-24728 GCA_034768845.1 Heliamphora exappendiculata
CTGAAATAATTATTGATTTACATATATTTAATATTCGTTATTTTGATTCATTAGAGGGTGCGATCTTATATGGGTTTATATTTTCGGTGAGTTGAATAACTGTATTATTTATATGGCAAATATTAATTATTGACAAAACTCACGTCCCGAATGATCGGGATTAACGATACCCCCTTAATGATGCTTATAAGTTTTTACCGGGCCAAATCCTGTAGGTGAATTTGATTATCCGGCGGTCAAATAAATTAAGTAGAAGGGTTTAGGGAATATCAAGATGCCGATTAAATTAAATTGTCAGTAATTAAATTTAATTGGCAGGTATCGAAAATCTTAATGTGAAGAGAAATGGCAACCAGTTAATAACATGGGCTCAATGCAAGAAGATCTTGAGATTATGGGTCAGAGTGCAATTATAGTTATTTAGTGGTGTAAAATGTAATTCAGTGTTTTATAAAAATTACAGAAACCGCTGCGTCTTTTCATAATTCCAGAAACTATTGGTAAGTATCTGTGTTCTATTGAAATTTTTACTCATAATTACTCCACAGGTCCCTGCTGTAGCCCTATATATATGCGGATAGGCTGAACCAGTTTCATATCATTGATATATCATATTTGGCCTCTCAAGGCTAAATATATCAGGATTCTAACGGTATGAATCCTCGATAGTCCGTAACCCACACTACATTCGAGGATCGCATAAGGAAATAACGGTAGAAGATCTGACTGCAGTTTCAACTCGAAATTAAATCGTAGTTGAAGAATAGATCGATAAAAATGTATTCTTTTAAATTAACTTTGGTGGCTCGAGTTTATTTTTGATCCTTCAACGTCAAAATTTGTATCTGGAGCCCGTTTCGGTGTTTGCCCGTCCAGTTAATTTTTTACCGAAAATTATTTGCAAAAACAATAATTTTTGCAGTATTGCCTCCAACACATAAGGCTTAATTTAATACATTTTCATCATTTTAAGCTAAAAAGAAAGCACAAAGTTACTTTTTGGCATTCTTCCTAAGGTGGTCCGTCACTAAGGGGTAATTTTGTTATTTTTGATGTTATTATGTCATTTACTACTTAATTGTATTTAAATCCTTGATTTAGGGTATTCATCTGTCAAAATTTAAAATTTTAAGACTTTTTGCTGTACTGGAGACAAAATGATCATTTTACCTTATTTATGAGGATTTTTTATTTTTAACTCTTTGCTTCATGATATTTACTTCATTTAGAATGTTAGAAGACTCTCCGGGTGCTAAGGTTTTGTTACCTAAGTTTTGAACATTTTTAGGGCTTTCGGGCCGAACGTAGGGTTTTCGATTCAAATTAGGGTTTTGAACTTCGTCCGTGCTCTATAGCCTTGTGAACTATCTGTCACCAATACTAAGTTCCGAGCAGGGTCATTAAACTCCAACCCACAAAACAATTATCCAAGTTTCAAGAAAGAATTACATCTTTATAATTTCTTTTCTCAAAAAAAGGTATAAATAAAGGGTAATCCTTTCCACTACTCAAAATGGGTTCGGCGACTATCATCTCAGTCCAAAATCTTTTTCTCGCTATCACCTGAAATGTTGTTAAACAATATGAGCCGAAGTTCGTTGAAAAGAGACTAGCACTGAATATATGCATGACATATGAAGATGGTTATCCGGGATGCACACATAAGTTTAATCGAAAAACACGTCGTTTGTCCCAAATCAAATTTTCAATACATAACCAAGTTTTGTGTAAAAGGATTATCATTCCATATTTCATAGTTTTGATGAAATTAACCATTAAACCCAATCATCTTATCATTCCCAATCTATTCAACACATTCTCACATCCCATCATTTTATCTAGTTAAAGTTTTACCACCCAAATTTATCCATCAATTCATTTAAGTAGCAAGACCGGCCGGCGCCTATAGACTCATGCGTATTTATCGCCACCGGTCCACGAGAGATCCGAGGGATAAATAACCATTCCATAGCCTGACACAGATAGTATACATTTTTTATTTTTCTCAAAAATATTGATGGGTGGGCCACCCAAAAGCACATTTTTACGGGGACTAACTTGAAGGAAGGGCCTACCTTATATTGCGCAAGTTTTTGATCTTTCACTGATGAGTAGCTCGTACACAAACTTAATCATTCGATGTCATCGCACGGTACTTTAATCATTTTATTATTCCATTTCATTCACAACCAACCCATATCACGACATGCATTTCCCGATTTTACATCGAAAACCCCAAATTTTTATACTCGTCATTGTCATGTGCCACACAACTCATGAAATATAAATACAATAGGTTATCATAATCTTCCATTTAGCCAATAATCATATCAATTTCAATGTATGGGTCATTTAATCCCAAAACTCCCAATTTTCATGGTTTAAGCTCAATTTCAAGCCCCAACCTAACGTTTTTTCATTCAACTGTATTCAACAACAATGTGAAGATAGAATCATGTTAAATCATCAATAGATCTAAAATTTAACCTTCATTAACACCAAACCCTAATTTAGGGCTTCGAAAACACCATTGTTGAGCTTTTATGTTCATAAATTCAAAGATACAACACATATTATATAGATATTTAAGGATAATCATAGATCTTACCTTTATGAAGTTTTGGCGTTGAGGAAAACACCCTAACAAGTCCTAAACATGTGATCCTCCAATCAAAAGATGAGAAAAGAGTCTCCAACAGCAAAACTGGGCCTCTAACGGTTGAGCCACCGAGGGAAAAGCAAGAAAATTGACCGAGAGAAGCCAAGAGAGCTCCAACAAGCCTCCAAACCTAAACCTTAGCTCCTCCTTTCAATTCTAGAGAGAGAAAGAGGAAAGAAATAAATAAGAAAAAGAGCTAAAATTGTGACATTCAAAGTCTGCTCGCCGTCTGTCTACTCGAGCGAACCCACCTCCGCTCGAGCTGTCCCATACCCGAGGACTCACAGCCATCTGTCCGCTCGAGCGGTTTACCCTCTACTTGAGTAGTCAAAACTAGGTAGGAACTCCGAACAAAAGCTAAAACTAAACCAAACATGAGCCAAACACCCCGCAACGACGTTCTCATGCATAACCCTACACTTAACTATCATTAGCAAACATATACAAACTCAAGAATTAATTCTTACGCAAGATTTACACTCAAAAATGTTTTTACCGGTCATAGCATACTCGTTTGTCATTAATACAAAAATAATAAGGGACCGAGGCCCTATATATATATATATGTGTGTGTGTGTGTGTGTGTGTGTGTGTACATACTTGTGTGTATAAAGCTTGTGTTGGAGAATGTGTGTGTGAGTTGGTTTAATATTATTTTATCTACTATTATTATAATACTTAATTTTATAATTGTTATTGTTTTTTTTAATTCATTTGGCAATTAGTTTATTCATAGTCTCAATTATTTTATTGTTTTTATTATTTCATGAATATTATTATTATTATTAATTTTTTTACGTTAATTGAATAATTCTCTAGGTTGGGAGATTGTTGGTGATTCTAGAATTTTTGGTTGTGAGTTTTAGTTCTAGGTTTATCGTGTTAGGGCTTTTGATCACACAATGTCTCGAATTAAATTGATTATTTATCGTCCCTAATATTATTCTTGAAAAGCGAGTCCTTATAATCTATCCCATTTAAAATAAATTTCCTCCTCGAAATTTCGTGTCGTATCTTCGTTCGGGAAAAGTTGTGGGTAGTTCGCTTGCATGGCGTCTTCTCGTTCCCAGGTTCATTCTTCGACTCCTTGGTATCTCCATAACACACGTACGAGCAGAATAGTTTTTTCTCTAAGTATTTTGTCGCGGCGGTCTAAGATCTTCACCGATCTCTCTTCCTAATTAAGGGTGTGGGTCAAGTCAGATTCGTGCTTTTCTAACATCAAGACATGGAATATGTTGTGAAGGTCCGCAAGCTGGGGTGACAGAGCTAAACGGTAGGCAACTGCTCTGACTCTGGCTAGGATTTCGAATGGACCACTATATCTAGGTGACAGCTTTCCTTTCCTTTCTAAATCAAATGACTCCTTGTCGTGGCTTGATCTTAAGAAACACGTGGTTTCCTACTTCGAATTCTAGAAGTCTTTATCGTTAATCGGCATGACTCTTCTGTCGGCTCTATGCAGTGGCGAGGCATTGTCAAACTAACTGGATCTTCTCAATTATCTCGAGTATGATGTCCGGTCCTGACGAGCTGATTTTGTAACGATCCAGTACAGACCCAAGTTATAACAATTCAATTGATAACGACCTGTACAAAGACCAAGCCCAAACCTAAGTGTTAGTGACGAATAGTCCACGAGACTATAGAACACAGAAGAAGTTTAGAACCCTAACTCGAACCGAAAACCCTAAATTTGGCCTAGAAACCCCAACAAAGTCCAAAACTCAGGCAATAAAATCTTAGCACCCAAAAAGTCACTTAACATTATAAATAAAGTAAATATCATGAAATAATGAGTTAAAAATCAAAAATTCTCATAAATAAAGTAAAATAACCATTTCGCCCGTAATACAGCAAAAAGTCTTAAAAATTTAAATTTTGACACATGAATATCCTAAATCAAGAATTTAAGTACAATTAAGTAAAAAGAGACAAAATGACATAAAAATGACAAAAATACCCATTAGTGGCCGATCACCTTGGGAAGAGTGCCAAAAGGTGATTTTTTACTCTTTTTTTTAGCTTAAAATGTGAGAAAGATATTAAATTGAGCATTATGATGATCCAATACTTGTTAAAAAAGTAATATACATAATAATATAGTGTTATAGGTCAAAAAAAGCAAACAAATCATTATTAAAGTTCATACACAACAACATAAGTCAAAATATCATATATTGCCAAAATAGTTTAATTTGACTTAAAAGACTGCATCTACTTAATCAATTGCTATAAAAACTATGATAATATAAGAAAGTAGTATATTTATCATAAACATACTAATATAATAGGTTTCAGTAGGAAAAGACACTAAAAAGATATACCAAAATAATTTTTAATACATTTTTTGCACAAAATAGCACGCAAACCAATGTAAAACCCCTTGATTGATGTGGGGTCAGGTTTTTGTCCCCCAAATAGCCTCCTAGCTGTATTTATCTTCCCCATATCTGATTTTTAGCTCTCAAAAGTTGCATCCATTCAATTCAACTCAAATCACATTAATTAAAAAGAAGAAAAAAATGTCTTTCCATGGTACTTCTTGTTCCCTCCTTGTTCCCTAGCTTTCTCCTATATAAATCAAGCCAAACAACCCTCCCTTCCCTTAATATTTTTGTGCAAAGGGAAGGAGAAAAACCAGAATTGAAATATTCTTGGAAGGTTTGGATGAGTTGAGAGAAGAAAGAAAAGAAAGAAGGAAGAAGGGAGCTAAGAAATCAAGAGGTGTTTTCCTAAAGCTAAGTCCTTCCATACCGCCATCCCTTGAGCTCTCAAACAAGTAAGTAAAACCTCTAAACCTTATATCTAATATCCCTCAAAATATCTCTCAACCCATCTCTTTAAACATTTTAAAAATCAAGAACCAAAATCATACCGAAAAGGCGTCGTAGTAACAAAATAGGGGATGTTATGTTTATGGGCGATATGAGATGTTGTTGTATGTTGTTATCTTTGAGTTTGATGACTTCTAAGTGTACTAGAGTCTTGATATTAAAGTCTAAAACACAAGTATGCAATGAAATGGAACAAAAACTTGACATGACGTAAGTAGAAGACTTGGACCCTAAGAGACTTGATTTTTGAGAACATAGATTTTTCTGCCCTAGACTTTGGAATGCCAGAACTCAATGTAAAAAATTGATCTAAGCATGTTATTTATGTACAGATTTAGATTCTTGTGTTATCTTTCATCCAAAATTGGTTTCAACTCAGTTTCATAAGTAGAACTCGAGATATTGCAATTTTACCAAAGTGTCATTTTTTGACCAGTCAATACTACCGACTTAGAAACCCTAATTTAAAGTGAGATATAAACTTTGGTCAAAACATAAAAGTGGTAGATAACATGTATATCTATCTACCCACCAAACATGAGCATAAGAGATTGAGTTTTGATAGGTCAAAAACCCTTTGAAAGTATTTATTGAGTTTCAGCCCTCAATGGACACTTCTGTCATACATGTTTATATAGCAAAAAATCCGTATTTTTAGTGACCTATTCCAAAAGTGTTCTACATAAAAATTGTAGCTAACATATTGAAGTATTTTCTGCCCAACAATCAGACTTTAAAGCATCGGGATGATACCCCAAAATTGTTTCAAACTCTCTGTCTAAAACTAGCTCTGCTAAGTTTTGGTGGCTAACAGAACCTATTTTCTAAAATAGCCAAAAAGTCTAACTTGTTCCAAACAACTGCTCTTAGCTCTAAACATGAAACTTGTAAGGAGGTGGTGAGATAGAACATACTAAAAAATGGGTTTATTTGGACTTGATATGTTACCCCAAAATCGAGACCAACAGAAGCATGTTTTTAGTAAAATCTTGAGAAAAGTGCTGAACCATTTTTGCTTAGGATGCTTTGTTCACCCTTTTGCCTTAGGTTTTGGCCTTGGTGTTAAACATGAGAATTGTAAAAAATATTTTTATCTAAATGTTGTATATAAATCATAGCTTGATTCCAAGTCTAGATACCCCAAAACCTTGTCGGCTCTTTTAATTTAGTACTTGATTTTTGGCCTTAAAAGTTGTTAAGTGTGAATTAAGTACCTTTTACTATGAGACTCGAGTTTTTAAATGATATTTGATTTGAATTAGTTGATTAGTATTTCTAAGTGAATGTATGATACTTTTGAATTCATATCATCATGTTGAATCATATCTTGAGAATTGTAGCTTGTGTTTTACATACCTGTACTTTATGAATTGCGAGTTGTATCATGAACTTTGCCGTGCTAGTTGATGCCATGCTATAGATAATGGTACTTGAGATTCATATTTCACATCATGGGCATTGTCACTTGCATCTTGGCATATTGGAGTCTATCTGTGTAAAATGCTGGGGATATGTTAACTTTAGGCCATGTATGTTCTAAGCCGTGTTACGTCCTGAGTCGTATCATGTCTTAAGCCGAACTTTCGTTATACGCCATAGTGATCGGGAATGTTGATGTACGGGAACCTAATGTACGGGATCATAATGGTGCCATTCGAATTATTGTATTGAATATGATAATTTTAGGCCATATATGTCCTGAGCCGTATCACATTTTGAGCCGAACTACCGCTATACGCTGTAGTGATCGGGAACCTTGATATATGAGAACCTAACATATGGGAACATAATGGTGCCACTTAGAATTTTATTGGTTGATTCATAATCGGGATGGGTTATGTTGAGTTGTCTTTCATGATTCTAAGTCTAGGACATTCCTGGTTGTCATTTTCAAAAATATTTTGGGATGAATTCTCCTTGTGCACTCTGGGCGTGTCCCCGGTGCTTGAAATGGTTTATCATGAATATTGTTGGGCACCATGGGTTCGTCGCTAGCATTCTGATTTCGATAGCTTAGACTTTGGGTTAACACCGGTGAAGGCATCACGCGTCTTAAGATGGGACAAATAGCTTGATTTATATCTGATATGACTGATTGAAATGGTTTATTGAATTTGTTGGCTTAGAGTATGGCGCGAACCGCACGCCGTTGCCATTGAGTAAAACAGCTAAGGCATGAAGCCAAGGTGCGCGTTTACTATTCGCAATGAGGCGTGATGATGGCTTTGGTGATCAATTACCCATGAAAGTCTACTTTGGAAATTTTCGGCCTAGAATCTAGGTGCATGTTGGGTTGGGCATCTGCATTCATTCACGGCATTTTATATGCACATGTTTATTGACTTATCTGCTATTCTATCACAAATTTTTCTGTCTCCTTGACTATAAATTGTACTTGGTGTTAAATGGTATGCGTTGTGGTGAATTTGTGCCATGAGATTAGTTAGAAGGTTAGAGTATTTCGTTTCTAAGCCTTGGCTCATGGCATTCGTGCCACAGGTGAGAAGGAGTTCTTGGAGGAAGTCATCCCAGGGGAGAAGAAGATTTTAAAGAACAGGGTTAGTTCTAAGAGCACATGGATCCCACTTGTGACGCTCCGTCCTCCGAGCATGTCGGGACATACATAAATATAAATAAAGAGATATTCTAGCTATTCATTCATATTTACATACGTTAGTTATTACATCAAAAAAGAGTTCTAAATCATTCAAAATTACATAACTAATACAATTTCACCAAAAAATTTCAAAAATTACACTAAGTATGAGAGAACCGAATATAAGAACAACAACAGAGGTCTCGACTTCTCAAAATGCATAAGCAAAATTCACGTGCTCTTGGAACTCACCCTATTCTTCAAACTCTTCTACTCCTTCTGGGATAACTTACTCCAAGAACTCCTCCACACCTGTGGCACGAATGCCATGAGCCAAGGCCAAGAAGAAAAATACTCTAACCTTATAACTAATCTCACGGCATAAAATTGACCACAACACATACCATATAACACTCAGTACAGTTTATAATCAAGCAAACAGACAAATTTATGACAGGATAACAGATAAGTCAATAAACATGTGCATATGAGATGCCATGTATGTAATACAGATGCCCAACCCAGCATGCACCCAGATTATAACAGGAATTCTACACCGGGAATCACTAGAGTAGACTTTCATGGGAATTTGATCACAAAAGCAATCATCGCGCCTCGTTGCAAATAGTAACCACATCGCCTGGCGTCATACCATAGCTGTTTTACTCAATGGCAATGGCGTGGGGTTCGCGCCCTACTCCAGGCCAACAATATTCAATAAACCAAATCTGTAACACACGGGACGCACCGAGGGTGTACAAGGAGAATTCATCCTAAGCGATTTGTCCCACCTTAAGACTCGTGATGCCTTTGCTGGTGTCAACCCAAAAGTCCAAGCTATTAAAATTAGAATGCTAGCAATGAACCCATGGTGCCCAACATTATTCATAAACCATTTCACACATCGGGGACTCGCCCAGGGTGTGTTAGCCAAAATATTTTCAAAAATGGTAACTACGGACGCCCTAGACTTAGAATCATGAAAGACAACTCAACATAACACATCCTAATTATAAATCAACCAATCAAATTTTAAGTGGCACCATTATGTTCCCGTACGTTAGGTTCCCGTACATCAGAAATCTCGAGCACTACAATGTATAGCGGCAGTTCGGCTCAAGACGTGATATGGTTCAGGGCGTAACACGGCTCAGGACGCATATGGCCTAAAGTTAACATATCCAATATAATAATCCGAATGGCACCATTACGTTCCCGTACGTTAGGTTCTCGTACGTCAGTGTTTTTTATCACTACGGCGTATAGCGGCAGTTCGGCTCAAGACGTGATACTGCTCAAGACATAACACGGCTCAGAACATATATGGCCAAAAGTTAACATACTCGACACAACATTCTAAATGGTACCATTTGTGGCGTAGGGATTTAGGGATTGTTTTGGAAAATGGCCAAAAATAAGGGAATTCATATGATATTTTTTAAAAAAATCTTTTAACACCTTGAAAACCAATATGTTGAAATCTCCTCTTTGTTGAAAATAGAGTCGCCACTTAGTTTTTGAAAAAAACTAAAAAAATTAAAAAAAATAGCTACTGATCTTAAAAGCGTTAACTAGAGAAAAGAGGGGTTCGGGGGCTAAGGTATGAATCGAAAAAGGTATTAGGCACCCCGTTCGCCCAACCGTAAGGTTGGTCTCTACTAATCATCATTAGTTTCTTAATAAAATTTCTCAAATGCATGCAAGTAAGAAAATGAAGGTAAAGAGAGAACATCCAAAATCAAGTATGAAAAATACATAATGTATGTACGTAACACTCCAAATCAAAACAAATAAAAAGGGTAAAATCTTAAATTCTACGGCATGCAATTTCTAACTAAATGATACATAAAATACATTCGTATGCAATTTCATTACAATAATCCTAAACTATCATGATTCAAATGAAAGAACAAAATATACTAGAGTTATTAAAATTACCTAAACA
This sequence comes from Heliamphora exappendiculata, assembly GCA_034768845.1. NCBI lineage: Eukaryota > Viridiplantae > Streptophyta > Magnoliopsida > Ericales > Sarraceniaceae > Heliamphora > Heliamphora exappendiculata. Next base: position 10,038 of record JAOTRH010486815.1, read on the forward strand.
TAGATTGCTACAAAATATACCAAACACTTGTGAAATTGAATGATCAAACCTTAAAGTAATATGTACAAGATGCACATTATCAAATTACCTAAAAAAAGCACATAAAAAATTTTATGTTAAAAACTAGCCAAACAATAAAACTCACTAACAAATATTTTGTGTACTAACAAGCAAATATTTGAAGTTTGAAGCAAGAAACAAAAGAAAGCTTATAAAAGGTTATTTAGGCTAAAATAAGATGATTTAGAAAATCTTTTTGCTATTTTTGCGATTAATAGAAAAAAAAGACAAGAAAAATATTAAGAAAAGAAAACCAAATTATAGAAAATTGAACATTTTAGGAAAATGAAGCTAATGATGAGAAGAAAATAAAATGCTAAAAAAAAATTTATACTACTATTAAAAAAAAAAGAAAATGAAACATAAGAGCTAACAAAGAAAAGTTAAATTATTGCTAGTAAAATGAACTTTAAACTAATATTAAAGAGAAAGAGAAAGAAAAGAGGATGGAGCATTAGCATTAAAAAAAATAAAGTTGACAATAAAAGAAGAGAAAATGCTATATTAAAAGAAAATGCTAAAAAAATAAATTACATTAAAAAAAATTACATTAGTGCTAGAAGAAAATAAATATTTAAGAAAGGAAAATGGACCATTAAACTAATTATTACAAGAAAAAATAAAATAAAATACTATTGAATTGAAATTAAGACTAAAAGGAAAATTAAATGCTAGAATATTAAATTAATGTAATGTAAAGAAAAATAAATAAAATGCTAAAATTTAAATAGATGTAATATTGACAATTATAACTATTTTTATATAAGTGTCTTAATTAGAACAATTGACAACATTAACAAGTTGTAATTGCTAGAAATGTTGGCACTATTTAATGATTTGATTAAACTTAATTCAAATAAGCAAACAAATAAACTAATAAACCAAATGAAAGGAAATGCTAGAACATAAATAAATAAGGCAATTAATAAGTAAAGTAAGAATGCAATGAAATGAAATATATGAATTGAAATTGAATTTTTAACCCGATCACTCCAAAAGAGATAATAGAGTTAGAATGATCCGGGATCTAAACGAGATACCTAGATTGACGAGGAATCCTCAAGTCGGGAATGTGCTTCAATGGTCTAGTCGTTGAGTAGTGATCCAAGCAAGACTTCAACGTCGGTCGGAGGTTCGACAAGGTTTCGGCGTTGGAGCTAGGGAACGCTCGATATATCAGCAGAGTCTCTCTCCCTCAAAATTCGTACTGAAAATGTACGCTAGGGTACGGTATTTATAGAATTCTTCAACCAATGAAATGTTGTCACGTTTTGAGACACGTCAGGCCATTTGAAATTGGCGGTCGCCATGTTTTTTAAAGATTCCACAAAGTTCTATGGCGGTCGCCACAATGGAAGTTGGCGGTCGCCATGATGAAAGGTGGCGGTCGCCACTTTTGGCTAGAGTTTCTACAAAGTTATATGGCGGGAGCCATGAAGAGAGTTAGAGGTCGCCTTACTTGGTCAGTAAGTTTCGATGGTTCGTCAAAATTTCATTGGTTTAAAGGTTCTGGGTTCAAATACCGAGCTTGGATCACTTCCTGAGGATCGTTCTGAGGCACCATTTTACCTATTTTCATCATCGAATTTGCCTAAGCTTAGACGAGGTCAAATTTAAATGTCTATAGTTACCCCTCTTTGATGTAACTTGCATAGAAACGCGTGAAGCGTGTTATATCAAAGACCCAGAGACAACAATCATTTGACCGAGCCATTAATCTTAGGCCACAAACACCCAAGCATGCATATGATGTTGGTCATACTCGAATTTTAATCGAGCTGCCTATGTACCCCCATTTGTTAGGGATCAGACCATAACGTAGTTCATGGGACAAAATGCATGGATGTAATGATGCAGCCATTTACATTGCTACGCAGATATAATGCAAGAAAGTTTTGATGTCATAACACAAATCGAGAAGAAGATCAACCAGTTTTAGATCGTGAAAGAACCGATGAGTCAGTTTTAGGTCGTGAAAGAACTGATGAGTCAGTTTTAGGTCATGAGAAGGACCGACGAGTCAGTTTATGGTCATGAGGAGGACCGACGAGTCAGTTTAAGGTCATGAGTAGGACCGACGAGGCAGTTTAAGGTCATGAGTAGGACCAACGAGTCAGTCAGTTTATCAAATTAATAGGTCGAGTTAAGGCCTAAAAGTTTGAAACGTGGGATAAAAAGCAAGCTGCGGCTTAAAATTAAATTTATCGGGAATAATAACTGTGAATTAATTGATCGAGTTAGGACCTAAAAGTTCGGAATGAGGTTCGAGATCAAAAGTCGAGTTTAAAATCAGATTTGCTGGAAAGGAATCATCGCAAAGAGTAACAAGGTTTTAAAATTATTGTTTGCTAAAATACACTTTTAAAATTTTTGAAATTATTATTTTTTTATCTCTCTTTTTTTGTTTTTATTAATATTTGTACTATTACAAAAAAATTTATTTTTTATTTATTTAGATCATTTTTGCTAGTAGGGTGCGCACAAAAAGAAAATAAATTACCTGACATACTAAAAGAAATTAATAAAATAATAAATAAATAAAATAATAATAAAACAAACAAAACACACGCCGAAACGACCCCTTAAGAAACCAAAAACACCATAATGAAGCACTGACATGACATGACCCTTGACAACCTGGCGGTCGCCAAGCCCAAACTCCTCTGACATGGCGGCCGCCGGATAAAAGCCCTTCTAACATGGCGCTCGCCGTGCGCCGTTTAGGAAACCTGGCAGTCACTCACTCTAAAAGTGGCGACCACCATCTTGAGACATGCACCAGGCCCTGTAAGGTGCGCGGGCTGGCTCATTCTTCACCTTCTCACTCTCTCTCTAACCCTCTCGCACTATGGAGTTCTCTCTTGTCTTCTCCCTTGCTCCCAAGCTTTTCCCTTTGTTCTTTTCTTGCTTCCAAACTCACACGATGTTCACCTTTCTTTTTGTGATCCCATTCTTCTTAATGGCGGGCCAAGGCCATGAGGATGACGACTTAGGGGCACGACGGGACCCTTCCGCTAGTAGGGTCACTTCCACGCAGCCCACCGCTACGATGGATGCTCTTGTGCTCGAGGCGAAGCTTGCCTCTCGTCGTGTCACTGAGGAGGCACGAGCAGCTGCTGTGACGCAGGCAGCTACAGATGCTGCTGCTGACGCCGCGGTGGCTGACTTCTTAGATCCTGATGCTGGAGATGGCCGCCCGGCACCCTTCGACCCCCACACATATGCTCCACTACCTCACCGTGTAGTTCCGTGTGGGATAAGACGCTACGAGACCCCGGATGATGCTATCGTAGCTGACCTTCTTCTGCAGGAGCCCGGCCATCATATGTCTCGCCAGCGCCCATTGGTATGTACCCTTTTTCTACTATTTTTAATACCAAAGCATAATATATCAAACGTAAATGCATGTTTTGAATCCCCTATGTGATTATGTGATTTGATGTTGATGACTGATGATGATGATTTATTTTGATGTGTTTAAATGATTTTGATAATATGGATGATGATTGATTTTAGCTTTAAGTACCTATGCAATGGAGATTAAAACAGTTGGGACACTAGGATCTTTTAAACAACCAACAAAATAGGCAATTATTTTAGCAAAAATCACAAAATAAAAAGCACAAATCAAGAGAGAATCTTTGTTCTAATTTTTGGGGGCATGAAAAAAAAAAGTGGTAATTTTTGTCAAAAATCCTAAAACTAGGATAAAAGGATTTAAGGAAATTTTTTTATAGAAATTTTAGAGAATTTAGAAAATCTTGGAGAATTTTTGGAAAATATTTAGAAAATTTTGGAAAAATTTTAGGAAATTTGGGAAACCCTAGAAAATTAATGAAAAATTTTCGAAAATAATTCTTAGAAAATATAAGAAAACTTTGAAAAATCCTAGGAAAAAGTAGGAACATCCTAGAAAATTTAAGGAAAATTTTGAAGAATCCTTAGGAAATTTTTGAAAAATTCTAAGAAAATTTTAGAAAAATGTTAGAAAATTCTAAAGATTTTTAGGAAGACTGGGGCCAATTTTCAAAAATCCTAAAAATTGAGAAAATTATTTTTAAAAAATTAGGGCAAAAAGGGAGGCAAAACTCAAGTTTTTTTTTTCGAGGCTAATTATGAATAAATAAGGTGAGCAAATTTAAAAATTCTAGAATTCCAGATGAAATTTTGTCAAAAATCCTAAAATTTGGGACAGACTTTTTTTTAATTATATTTATTTATTATTTTTTTTACAGACTCTAGAAATTTAAGGGGTATTTTTTTTTTCGGGTTTGGGGCAAATTTTCCTAAAGTGGTCACAAAGATTTATTATTATTATATTTTTTTGGAAAGAATGATTAACACAAAGTAATAGAGGCCTAGGATTACTAGGACGTGCATAAACCATGAACATAGGATAAAGGTGCTTAGTTTTCTAGGGTTTGAAAAGAACCGAATGATCATCACCTAGGGTTTGAATAATTTGCTTAACTTATCAGGACATGTGTTTGATCTACTCTTTGCTTGTCTTCTTTTTTAAAAGTTGGTCACTACGGCCGAGGTTTTGGAGGTTCAGCCTTTGGGGAGGCGTTGGAGTGGTATGATGCCCTCCTTGCTCCCAGCCGGGCTTACATCGATGCCTCTGGTTTTGCTTGCTTCATACCCTTGTTGGGTAGGACGTGCAACAACCGGGTATGGTTGACTGCCCTGGCCGAGCAATGGTGGGATACTACCAACACCTTCCATTTTACTACCTTCGAGGCTACTCTGACGCCTCTAGACTTTGCCCTTATTACTAGCATCCGGGTTGGAGGAGCCCCTATTTCGTTTGACTCGGCCATTGCTCAGTCAACCGACGCGCTGCTATACTTCCTCGGGGCTATTCCGGCTCAGATGGACAGAGACTGGGTCCGCTACACCTAATTTTTCGACCGCTTTTGACATTTCCAGTGCACCGAGCCTCGTCACTATGAGTGGGTCGCCCAAGATTTTCTGATGTAAATGTTCGGTATCTCCTTGTTTTCGAACAAGGAGAACACCATTCATTTACATTACTTGGGCAGCTTGGCTCACCTTAACCGGGTTGCTTCATATGACTAGGGAGTCGCTGCTCTGGCTACTCTCGACAGCTTCATGCGGACCTTGACCCGGTTCCCGCAGGAGCTCAGCATCGAGGGATACTGGAGGGTCTTGGAGATATGATTTAATTTTTGTGCTTTTCCCAATTTATTTTCATCATCTGTTATTATTTGCTTGTTGATATCTTCTTCTTTGCAGTGGTGGACCTATGAGTTCCTCGGGCTTCATGTCCAGGCAAACTTTGCGGCAGACCCTCTGGTCATTCCCCGAGCAGCCCGTGGTCCCGAGGGCTAAAGGGGAAGACGGTCGGAGGGAAGGACCTTGATCGATTCTAGGTGTCTTTGGACCGGCTGACCCCTGATCAGGTATCTTTGCTTACCATTCTGTACACCATTTTCTGTACTATACTACTTGATGTTCACTGTACTGCATTGTTCTTCATTTCGTTCACTGCACTGCACTTATTGCACAATGTTCATCATACTGTATGTTTTACTATTCTTTTGCATTGTACTGTACTTTAAACTATCGCAGGTCCACTGGGATGTATGGAGAGGGGTAGAGAATCGATCAGGTGCGGATCTGTTGTGCAGTCGCGACATTGCTGCGAGGCGTAACCTACTGGAGCGCCCATTTGGGAGGGAGTACTATCTGGGAGAGCGAGTGGTTCGCCAGTCGCTCGGCCTATATCACTTCTGGATCCCAATGGTTTCTCCGGCCTGTACGTGCCGGACTGAGGATCTAGGCCGGGTCGACCTTTTGCTGGTGACAGTGGGGACCCTAGCTATAGAGTTGCTCGTAGCGGAGGGAGATTATACGACCTGGGCCCGGGCTCATCTGATGGGACCACTAGGACCTGGCACAGTCACCCCAGGAGGCAGGAGGAGAGGACAGGCGCCAGAGTCTGCTAATATTGGTGCCGCCATGCCGTTGCGGGAGCTGCTGGAGCTGCGGGAGGTGCTGGAGCTGCTGCTAGAGTTGGGGCTAAGGCTGTTGAGGTACCTTGGACGGTGTCGTCCTTCATTGCTGGGTATCCTTTTGATATCCCCATCCCGGTTCCTCCATCCCCGGAGTTTCGGCCAGAGCACGCCCAGGTTTGTGTCTTTTCTCTCTATTTCCTTTTCGTATTTCTTTATTCGTAGACTGCTCAGTTTTATTTTATTTCTTGACAAACAGATCAGATTTGGCTAGATCATCTCATGCTAGTGGTGAGCGCCCTGCGGACCCTTGTCCGTCAGATGGATGCAGCCTTACACGCAACTGGGGTTCCATTCGTTCCCTTGCCAGTGAGTATCTCTTCCCGTGCCTTGTTATTATATTCTGTACTTTATTCTTATTCATGCATCTCTTTTCAGGAACCGATAGCTGCTGCTGGTGTAGTACCGCCACCAGCCCCTGCTCAGCCTCCTGCCCCAGTTTCGACACGCGGTCGCGGGTCCCGCGCTTCTTCCCAAGCCTGTTCCCGAGGATCTACATCTTTTGCCCGGAGCCGTTCCAGAGTTGTCTCCTCCTCCTCTGGCAGTGACAACGGTGACGATTTTGACAGACTTTTCGAGGACGACAGCTCAGAGGAGGCCGGCCCTTCCTGTCGAGTCCGCCCTAAGCATCAGTGAGAGAGAGAGAGAGCTTTCCCCCTCTGCAGTTTTATACATTTATTTTGATGGGCTTGCATGCACCAATTTTGTCATATTTACATGCATTTACCTGATCCATGGGCCCGCGTGCCCTAATTTACTGTTTATTGGGCCTAGATGCCCTGGTCTTTACTCTGATATATTTAATCAATTTTTGATGCATTTTGGGCCTTGGTGCCATTTATTACTTCATCTGTTCATCCGTTGCATGATTTTTTTTCTTTATTTGCTCCTCAAACTATCTTGGATGCATAGTTCAGATGCCATAACTAATACAGATCACACAAGCTGCAAATTGTCCCATACTCGCCATGTCCAAACATGGCGGTCGCCACTTTCCCAAAATGTACACTTGGTGGTCGCCCATTTCAACATGGCGGTCGCCTGGTTAAAGGAATGATGTCACTGTACTATGCTTTTTAGAGTTGGCGATCGCCAGTTCCAAGACGGCGGCCGCCACTTTGAATGGGCCTTTTGCCAAAATTTTGATTTTTCACCTTTTTCAACCTTATAAACATAGCCTTGGAGGCCCCATTTGCTGTTACTCCGACTCATATGGCTTCTCTTCTTTCTCTATGAATTGAAGCATTTTCCCACATTGAACGTTTGAACTTCTTCCCATTTGGCTTAAATGCCCTTTTCTCACTGAGGGCCGTGGAGATTAACAATCCCTTATTATCAGCTGCTACTCAACTGTGGGATCTGTAGTCTCACGTCTTTCGATTTAGCCTTGAAGAACTCTGCCCCATCGTAGAGGAATTTTCTACCATGTTGGACCTGACTCCGCAGAATTCTGTTATTGTCCCCACTCTTTTTCTCTCTACTCGGCAGCAGGTGATGCAACTCTGCGGTCTGTCTAAGATGGAGGCTTCTCCTCTAACCTCGGGTGACTGTCTTGACATTCCCTTGATTATTGATAGGTTTCGTCCTACCAGTGACCTCAGTAACCTTGGTTTTCAGTTGCGACGACACTATGCGCTTTGCTTCTGTCTTCTTGCTCAGTATTTGCTTATTCCTTCTGACGGGCGAGTTAGAAGCGTCCTGGTTGACATTGCTGGTTAGATGTGGATGGGAAAAGACTTTGTGCTCCTTGTTTTGGCCAAGACACTGCTAGGCTTAGACGCTTTTCATCATGGTGAGACCACCACCTTTGTTGGCAGCCCTTACTTCTTCAGGTAATCGCGACATCTTTCTCTGTATCAAGTCCACTGTCATACAGCAAAGCCTTTTTCTTACTGTTCTAACTCTTACTATAGATCTGGCTGATGGAGAAGGTGAACCTTATTCAGAAGCCTCCCACTGATAGGAACAATGCTGCTGCTTTCTTTTACAGCCCCCGTTATCAGATATGTGACACTGAGGCAGCTTGGTGATAGTATCTTTCTTCTTTAACCGGCCTAGACATTACCTTGCAGTGTCCTTGGTAGCGGATCTTTGTCGTGACCTTGACTACTATGGGTTATCCTGGTGTGCTACTGGTTGGCCTACGTCAAACTACCTCTTATTACCCCCATCGAATTCTACGGCAGTTCGGTCGCAGTTAGACCTTCTTTCCCAGCATTCACGATCGGATGTTCTCATTTGTGCTGCGGGCTCCATTTCTAACACTATATCATGATGCCTGGCCCTCTCGTTCACATGGGGAAATGTAGGAGCTGCAATGCCCTGAACTTTTTGCTGAATACAAGACGTGACTAATACAAGACAGGGAGAAGAAGGATAAAGAAGTGGGAAAGCATGCAGCAAAAAGGAGGAGGATTTGAGGATCTCTGCTTTATTTTTTTAAAAAAATTCATAGCTCTTTTTTTTTTTTAGAGTTTGGGTCTTGCATACCCTCAATTTATTTAAGAACTTTGTACCCTTGTTTAAAGTAATGAAAAACTCCTACTTCATGTTTAAGATGGTTCAAATTTATCCGAAGCTTGAATAGCTTTATTATAAAAATTCAGAAATTAATTTTGCATTAGTCTTACTCAGGTTCAAAGATGGTTAAAAACAAATAATGTAGCCGGACTTCTTTTAAAAGAAGCTGCCTACGTATCCCAGAAAGATGGAATCAGGCCATAACGTAGTTCGAGCTTGGTTTTTGCTCGGGTGTTGAAACTCTCCTTTTGTGATGCCCTAACTTTTACCAAGGTCGCCCTTTCGGGTTTTTGACCTTGCGGGCTGCTCTGACTTTTGCCTGAGTTGCTTGTTCGATTTTCAACTCAGCAAGTTTTTATTTTCTCCTTATTTTTAACTCAAGGATAGTACTTTTTGAGCTGATCGAGGTTAACGAGAGTGGAAAACATATTGCCATCCAAATCCACAACAATGATTGCACCACCAGTCGTGATGGTTTTAATGAGAAACGGTCCGAACCAGTTTGGCTTGAACTTGCCTCTTGGGTAAAAAATAGGAGCTCTGATCTCTTTAAGGACCAAATCCCCTTTTCTGAGATTCTAAGTTTTGACCTTTTTATTGAATGTCCGAGCTATCCTCCTTTGGTAACCTTGTACATGAAATAGAGCTTACAGTCTTCTTTCATCAAACAAGAGCAACTCTTCCATTCGGTTCCTCTGCCATTCTGCTTCTGAGATATTGGCCTCGGCCACTACTCTAAGTGAAGGAATTTCTACCTTAATGGGAAGAACAGCTTCCATCCCATACACTAAAGAGTATGGTGTGGTCCTAGTTGAAGTTCTTATCGACGTCTTATATCTCCAAAGTGCAAATGGTAAATGTTCTGGCCAATCTTTATGTGAGTTGATCATCTTTTGTAGGATTTTTTTAATGTTCTTATTTGCTGCCTCGACTGCCCCATTGGTCTGCGGTCGATATGGCGAGGACTTGTGAGCCACTATCCGGTATTCTTCGAAAAGATCCAAGACCTCCCCTTAGAAATGTGAGCCATTATCCGAGATGACCTCATGGGGAACTCTGTACTGGTAAATGATATTTTGCTTGATAAACTTAGCAACGTGATAGGATTTCAATACCGAGTAACAAGCTGCTTCTACCCACTTGGTGAAATAATCAATGGCCACCAGGATAAACTCATGTCCATTGGATGCCTTCGGGGTTACTCTGCTAATCACGTTAATGCCCCATACTAAGAACGGCCATGGTGACGTCAGGTTATACAGCTGAGACAGGGGAATGTGCATGAGGTTTGCGTGAATCTGGCACTTATGACACCTCCGCACAAACTGGATACAATCTATCTCCATTGGCATTCAAAAGTATCCTTGTCGTAGAATCTTCTTAGCTAACATGCTACCACTCATGTGTGACCCACAGACTCCTACATGTATTTCTTTCATCAATTCTTGGCCCTCTTCCGTGTTTACACACAGCTTATTGACCCCGGAATGTCCTTGTTTATATAATCTGCCACCGTAAATGACAAATTTCGCAGATAGTCTTTGTATTGCCCTTTTGTCCTTTCTTCTTGCAAACTTGGGGTATTCTCATTTCTCCACGAAGTTTTAAATGTCAAAGCACCATGGAAGGTCATCAGTACTTCCCTCGATTACGGCTGTCATCTCATATGCTGGCTTTCTTTTCTGCTCAATTATCAAGGGCCTCATTCTAACCCCAGATGGTATGTCAATCATGGATGCTAGGGTGGCTAGAGCATCGGCGAACTTGTTTTGCTGTCTTGGTACATGGGTGAAGATCACCGATTGAAAGCATAGTATTAACTTCTCTAATTCTTGATGATAAAGAATCAAAGTTAAGTCCCTGAACTTCCATTCTCCTCTTGCCTGTGAAACCACCTGTGCTAAATCTCCGATGACTTCTAACTTTCTTGCCCTTAATTCTAAGGCTGCCTCAAATCTAGCTAAACATGCTTCATATTCAGCCTGATTGTTGGTGACTTCAAAATTGAGCTTTAATTACAAGGGGACGTGTGAGTCGTCAGGAGTGACAAGGAGGACTCTTATCCCATAGCCATATTGATTGGATGCGCCATCAAAATATAGAGTCCACTTGTCATCTCCGACTTTCATCAATTGTTCGTCAGGAAACTGGAACTCAGTGTCTTCACCTCCTTCTACTGGTTGGTCGGCCAGAAATTTTGCCACTGCTCTGCCTTTGACTGACTTCTGGGTGACATATTAGAGATCAAATTCAGATAATAACAACAACATTGGGCTAACCTTCCTGTCAGTGCCGGCTTTTCAAACATATACTTCAACGGGTCCATCCAAGAGATGATGTTTATTGTAAAAGACAGCATGTAGTGCCTTAATTTTTGAAAAGCCCAAACCAAGGCCCAACACGTCTTTTCCAGTGGTGTGTACCGTATTTTTGACCCGGTCATCTTCTTGCTTAAGTAGTAGACGGCCTTTCCAATTCCAGTTTCTCCTTCTTGTGCAAGCATACATCCAATATCTGAGTCAGTCATTGACAAGTAAAGAATCAGTGGCCTGTCAGCTTCAGGAGGAGCTAGAACATGAGGGTTTTGCAGGTACCGTCGTACGGCATCAAACGCGTCTTGGCATTTTTTATCCCATTCGAACTCAACTCCTTTCTTCAGTAGATAGAAGAGTGGCTCATAAGTAGTTATCAATTTGGCTATGAAGCGACTGATGAACTGAATTCTTCCTAGAAAGCCCCTGACTTCTCGCTCGGTCTTTGGAGGAGGCATTTTCAAAATTACCTTGATCTTCGAAGGGTCGACTTCAATGCCTCGTTGAGTGATCATGAACCCAAGCATTTTCCAGCAGTGACTCCAAATGCACACTTATGCGGGTTAAGCCGCATCTTGTACTTTTGGATCCTTTTAAAGAACTTTTGTAGTGCTGTGATGTGACCATCCCGATTCTTAGATTTGACTATCATATCATCCACTTACACCTCGACCTCCTTATGTATCATGTCATGCAGTAGGGTAGTGACATCCCTTTAATAGGTTGCCCCTGTATTTTTCAAGCCAAACGGCATTACACTAAAACAATAGGTGCCCCAAGGCGTGGTGAATGTCGTCTTTTCTCTGTCTTCGGGATTCATCAGAATCTGGTTATATCCGGAGAAGCCATCCATGAATGACAGCAAGGTATGCCCCGCTGTACTGTCTACTAGGACGTCGATGTGCGGTAGTAGAAAATCATTCTTCGGGCTAGCCTTATTGAGGTCCCAAAAATTCACGCAGACTCGGATACGACCGCCCTTCTATAAAATTGGCACTATATTGGCTACCCATTTCGAATACTCGGTTACCATTAGGAATCCAGCGTTGATCTGTTTGGAAACTTCTTCTTTGATCTTCAAAGCCTATTCTAGCCAGATCCGTCTTAATTTTTGTTTGACCGGTTTAGTATCAGGGTATAGGGGATGTGGTGTTGGACAATATCAGGATCAATTCCAGGCATATCTTCGTAAAACCATGCAAACACGTCTTTGAATTCTTTTAATAAAGTTATTAATTGTTTTTGTTCAGTTAAGGATAAAGAAGAACCAATTTGAACACTCTGCGGGTTAGTTTCACTACCCAAATTTATTGACAAAGTTTCTTCAATTATTGGTTGGGCACGTATTTATGTTTCTCTTTTTATTAAAAGTTTTATTTCATCGAGAATATTCCCGTCGAATTCAAAATCGTCAGAAAGCGTATGAAAAAAATCAAACAAAACAGAGTAACTGGAAACTTCGTTCATTTCATGAAGAATAGTGGGAATTACAAACTCGATGGTAAAAGCAGAGAGAGGAGCACCAATAGATGTGCCCTCAACTACAGACTCCGATTCAAATTCGGACTCATGATAAACGACCTGCTCATTACAAAACTCAATGATCCAATTCTTCATTTCTTTTGCAGCAGCATCAACGATAAGCTTGGTGTAGTCGGCTGGTGCGCTGAAACCCATCATGAAGTAGTTCGATTCGGTTATCGTAACTGAGCCATATTCTCATTGAACAGCACTCCCATGTCAGCTCCATCAAGCTTGTTAGCCCAGTCCTCTTCTTGAATCTTATTTTCCTCCTTCTCTCCTTCCATTGTTTCTTCCTCTTTCGTATCAGACAGCTGGTGGCTGAAAAAGACCTCAAACCCTGGTAACTTTTGATTGGTCTCTTCGTCCATCCACGACTCCGAAAAGCCATAATACGAGAAATCTTCCCCCTCCTTGACGATGTATCCGTTGAGCATCCTAGAATAATTGGCCTTTCGTCCCTTTCTAGGCCCTTCTAGATCTTCTCCCATTGGTTTATACCTAAGACCAAAATGGTGTGAAGTCGGCAATACCTGAATGGGTACCGGGATTCCCTACTTCTTGCGTCCTAATCCCATGCCCGGAAAAAAGGACATTTTCCTCGTCATTGTTACGGCCCGTGGGTTGACATATCTTTCTTATTCATTCATCAGAATCTGAACAGCCTGTTCTTCATCAAATCAAGAACCACATAGCAACACATCCTCTTCACTATGCTGAACTTCTAACAGAGTTGTGCCCTCTTCTTCTTTCGGGGGGTGAATGCTGTCTTCTCCGTGGATAGTCAAAACTTCTCCATTCTTCATCAATTTCAGTTTTTGGTGAAGGGTAGACGGTACCGCCTGGACATTTGGGTCATGTAGCCACGGCCTGCCCAGCAGCAGATTGAAGGAGGCCAGTACGTCTAGCACGTCAAACTCAACTGATGTCTCCAGAGGTCCTACTAAAATGGAGAATGACACCAGTCCTAGTACATCCCTTCTTGTGTTGTCATAGGCTCGCACCCCTTGATTGCAGGGAGTGAACTGATCTGGCCTCATCCCTAAGCAGACAGCCGTTCTTAATGGGCAAACGTTCAAGGCAAACCTATTATCAATAAGGGTTACTGGAACCCACTTTTCTAGGCATTTGACGGTGATATGTAGTGGCTTGTTGTGACTTTTTCCTTCAGCGGGCAAATCCTTATCAAAAAAGGAAATGACTTTTGGTTCGGCGGTTGGCAGAATAAGCCCAATAAGCTGCTCGGAAATTGCATCTATCGGGACACTGGCCTTGTTCAACACCTCCAAAATAGCTTATCTATGCTTATGTGATGGCATCAACAACCCCCAGATGCTGATGTTGGCCTACGTCTTTTTCAACTGTCTCAGTACAGCATCATCCTCCTCCTCTTGCTTTGTCTCTTTCCCTTTCCCACTTGGCTGTCCTCTTTCTAACTGAGCTAGTTTAAATTGTCGTCAACTTCTAGTTAGGTGTACCACGCCATCTTTGGGATCCCATAATCCCAGCATCACATTATCAATCTGTCTCACTTCGTCCACGTGTAGAGGGCTTTCGAACGCCCACAAATCATTTAGGTCACTAACGGCTATCCTTTCCCTTCTTTCCTCGTCATCTTTGATAGCCCATATATTATCAATTTCTTCCCAAATGTCTTCTTCAATAAAATTCACTTGCTATTTCTGGGCAACCCAGAAATTAGTCCACTCTGCCCCGTCTGATTTCAACATGATTCTTGCTAGTCAGTAGGACAGCATCTCGTCAACATACACTTCCTCCTCAAAAAGTTGGGAAAGAGTGATTCCATCAAGTGTATGACCGAACCTATAAGGTCGAGTCGGGTAATTCAATGGCCAATCATCTTTTTTATTGCACTCCTCTTGCTGGTAGGCTTGGATTATCGGTTGATACCTTTCCCAGGCATTATTGTTCCATTCTTTCATCCTGTCTCGACTGCCTCTAATCATCATGAATGAGCATGCCGTTTGATCCTCAGTTATTGAAACATGAGGGCATGGTAGGTGTGCTGAACAGATGGGATGACTCGGGTCCTCCGATTCCCTCAGAGACATGTAATTTACCCCAGCTTGCCTGGCATGATTCGGCAGTGGGTTAGTAGTGACATTCAGCTTTTCGGTAGCTGATGGAGGAGGGATCACTTTATTGTCAATGAGATTCTGAATCTCATGACGGAGCCTCATACATTTGTCAGTTAAATGCCCGTGGCCTTGGTGGAAGGCACA
>JAOTRH010486836.1:0-24727 GCA_034768845.1 Heliamphora exappendiculata
ATATATTGTGTTGGAGATTGTGATTGTGTATTTATTTAATATTATTTCAAATACTATTATTATAACTTTTACTTTTCTTATTGTTATTATTTTCATTATTTATCTATTTGGCTATTGGCTTATCCAATATTATTATTACTTTATAGTTATCGTTATTTCACAAATATTATTAATTTTTTTATTATATTATTATTATTTTTCTTTTTTACGTTAATTGAATAATTTTCTGGGTTGGGAGATCATTGGCGATTCTAAGATTTTTGGTTATGAGTTTTAGTTCTAGATTTATCGTGCTAAAATTTTTTAATCACACGGTGTCTTGAATTAAATTGATTATTTACTATTATTAATATTATTTCTAAAAAGCGGATCCTTATAATAAGGACCATATATTCACATACCATGAACTACGAGGCTAGAACATATGTAGACCTGAGTTTTGAGCATTTTTAACTTTTTGTTCTGATTTTAGAAAAATCATAACTAAATATAGAAAAATGATCTAAGCGTGTTCTTTATATTCAAACTTAGGTTTTAATGTTATCTTTCATGCAAAATTTGTTTGAACTAATTTGAATTAGTAGAATTCGAGATATAACATTTTTGTCAAACTATGACAGTTTTAGGCCAATCAGTATTGCAGACCTAAAAATCTTAGTTTAAAGCGAGATCTGAGTTTAAGTCAATATATGAGAGTTGTAGATAACATGTATATCTTGCTGGCCACCAAAAAGGAGCCCAAAATAGTGAGATTTCATCGGTTAAAACACCACTGAAAATCACTGTAGTGGATTTGTAAGTAATAGAACCTTCTGTCACATGTTTTTGTGCAACCAAAAACCCATATGTTTAGTGACCTATTCCAAAAGTAATTTTTATGAAAAGTTTAGGTAACTTATTTATCTAGTTTCTATCCAACAATTAGACCCAACAACCCCCGGATGATCCCCAAAACTATTTTTAAACCCTATGCTGAAAACATGTTATGCTGTGTTTTATGGCTGACTGAACCTATTTTACAAAATGACTTATTTCTCTAACGTGTTTCGAACAACTACCCTGTGCACTATTCATGAGACTTGTAGAGGACATATTAAACTAGAACATATCCAAATGTCAGACCTGTAGGACCTATTTTTCATAACGCCCCGATTTTGAAATAATAAAAATTGAGAGAAGATCGGAAAGTTCTCCAATAAAGGTGACCATTCATTTTTAAACACAACCCCTAAAAATAGTCAACTTATAACACATAAGGTAGTTTAAATATATTTAGGAAAAATCCCATTCCAAAACAAATTTTGATGAAATCTATCCAGCGGAGTCCTCTCGAGCAGGCCCTCCACCGCTCGAACAGCGAGGCACTCGACAGCATGTTGGCCAAAAACTTGAAAAAAAATTTATACGTTGGGAAAACATTTGATTATTACAAATCTCATACATGCTTGTTGATAGGCTTAAATATAAGGTAAACCATACATTTGGAAACGAAACAAGTCTATTTAACCTGAAAAATGGAAATTTCAACATTTGAAACTATACTATTTCATCCAAAAATCAAGAAATTCGATCGAAAGTACGAGTTCAACGCCCTCACATGCATAAAAAAATATGTGAACATGACCTTAGGGTCTTACAAAGGGTCACTCTAACCCACAAAATAATTATCCAAGAAGAATTATATTTACAACAATTTCTTTTCTCAAAAGGTGATACAAATAAGAATGTAATCCTATCAAGTACTCAAAAAGGGTTCGGCGACCGTCATCTCAGTCAAAACTTTCTTCCCGCTATCACCTAAAGTATTGTTAAACAACATGAGTCGAAACTTGTAGAAAAAAAACTAACAATGAACATAAGCATGATATGTGAAGATGGTTATGTAGGATGCACATATAAGTTTAACTGAAAACATGTCATTTGTCCCAAATCAAATTCTCAATACATAACCAAGTTTTATGTAAAAGAATTATCATTCCATACTTCATAGTTTAGGGGAAATTAACTATTATACTCTATCATCTAGTCACCCTCAGCACATTCAACGCATTTTTAGTGATGCCCCGTCCTCCGGGCACGTCGGGACATATATAAATATAAATAAAGGGATATTCTAACCATTTATTCATATTTACATATGTTAGTTATTACATTGTAAAGGAGTTCTGAACCGTTCAAATTACTTAACTATTACATTTTCACTAAGAAATTTTAAAAATTACACTAAGCACAGAAAAAACTGAATATAAGAACAAAAGCATAGATCTCGACTCCTCAGAATGCATCAGTGGGATCCAAGTGCACTTGGAACTCACCCTGTTCTTCAAACTCTTCTTGTCCCTCTGGGATGACTTCCTCCAAGAACTCCTCCTTACATGTGGCATGAATGTCATGAGCCAAGACCCATAAGAAAAACACTCTAACCTTCTAACAAATCTCACGGCACAAAATTCACCACAACGCATACCATATAACACACATTACAGTTTATAGTCAAGGAGATAGACAATTTATGACAAGATAGCAGATAAGTTAGTAAACATGTGCGTATGAAGTACAGATGCCTAATCTAATATGCACCCAGATTATAACAGGGGTTCCATGTCGGAAATCACCAGAGTAGACTTTCACAGGTATTTCATCAGTAAAGCCATCATCGCGCCTTGTTGCAAATAGTAAACGCGCGCCTTGGCTTCATGCCTTAGCTATTTTACTCAATGGCCACGGTGTGGGGTCCGCGCCATACTCTAGACCAACATATTCAATAAACCATTTTAATCAGTCATATCATACATATATCAAGCGGTTTGTCCCACCTTAACACTCGTGATGCCTTCATCGGTGTCAACCCAAAATCTAAGCTATCGAAATCAAAATGCTAGTGACGAACCCATGGTGCCCAATAATATTCATGATAAATCATTTCAAACACCAGGGACACACTGAGGGTGCACAAGGAGAATTCATCCCAAAATATTTTTAAAAATGGTAACCAGGGACGCCCTATGTCACGCCCCAAAACCCGGGGTCACGTGAAAATTTACCAAACACCAATTTTATGAAAATATAGATTTTCATACATTTAAATCCGTCTGTTGAAACCAATGGAATACTCAACTAAAGTATCTCTCATAAATAAAAGCATACAGCTTCAACATGCATACAATATATCGCCTTACGGCCTACAAAACCTGCCTTCAGGAATAGCAAACCAAAAAGCTAAAAGAATTACTCATGGTCATCATTCATAGCATCACCTGAAAATGGTTTTGACAGGAAAATTTCACCCGTGAGCCAAAGCCCAATAGAAACAGAATATAAAACTATAAAGCAGGATATGCAATCATATGGTGGGAGCGAACTCAACCACAAAGCTAAAACGATTTACTATCAAACCACCATGAGTCTCAAAAACGGTTTTATTTCACAAAACCCATGTTTTCAATCCTTAAAACCTTGTATTGCAACTAATGCAAATAACCAACCATAGTTAAGGAAAAATAGTAACCAAAATCATTGTTCCCTCACGGAATGTACCATCGTTGAAAAAGAAGAAGAATATGATCCTATGTACCGCCTCCATCACAAAGGGACAGAGGTATCAACTATAGATTTGTCACGCTCCAAACTCCGAGCCACGTGAAACAGCCAAAAATAAACAACCACAACACCCAGTCCCAGAAAACACTTTCAAAGTAAACCATACATGCATTGTATATAAATTCCAAACGGCATACATTACAAGGCTCCAACGCCGAGAAACATGTTGTAGCATACATGATACAGATGGAAACAAAAAGGAAGACTAAAACTCCTCCACCTCTCCAGCACCTCCAGATCAACCAACGTGACCAGTACCTGAAGAAAAGCAAAAATCCCACATCGTTAGCCAAAGCTCAGCAAAAACTTAACCGGTACCTGAAAAAAAGCAAAAATCCCACATCGTGAGCCAAAGCTCAATAGAAACTTGGCCGGTACTTGAAGAAAAGCAAAAATCCCGCATCGTGAGCCAAAGCTCAGCAGAAAGTAGACAGGCATGCAGTATAAACAAAACATGCTAGGAAAATCGAAGTGCAGGTTTAGACTCTCTTTCAAGCTTTCAAAACAGTTTTCACATGCAAACGGGAAAGCGAGGATACAAACCATCTTTTGACTCACTCACAGGAACCCGAAAATAGTTGAAAAAGGGTTTTTAGATCGCGATTCACGTGACTCTTAAAACCATTTGAAAATTAGTCTATCCGCCCCATAATGCAATACATGTAATTCATGATATATACAATCGGCCCTCACACGCCGTAACCATAGTCCTAATACTGAGATAAAGATTCATACATAGACATACATTTTCGGGATAAAACTGTATTCTATGGGGTAAAACCATAGACCAAACCACGGGATAAAATCGTACACCGCGGGATAAGACTGCACACCACGGGATAAAATCGTAAACCAGACCACAGGGTAAAACCGCATACTTTACTGTAAGCCACGGGATGGAACCGCCGACTACAAATTATACCACGGGATAACACCGCATATTACAGGATAAAACTAAAATTAACGAGATAACACCAAATACATACAATAGGATAATACTGAAACTACAGGATAACACCGAGCATTCCTATGCATAACCTTATCATGATTTAAATGCATAAACATACCACATACACCACACGCATGTTCCCCACAGATCCATCACATCCATGCCTAATAAAACTCTTGGTTTTAAAGCATACAACCACGTTACACGGAACGATACTAAGCCATGTAATCAAATTACATATTCCATGCATAATAAATCAAAGTTATAAATGCATAAAGCAAGCTATAAGCCCACATAGCCATATAACTTCAAAGCGTGACATCACCCATCACAAAACCCGACACAACATCACATGCCACACCCTCGTCATTCGATACCCGAACGACCCATCCACAAATCGGCATCCGTCCACACACCAGGACAACCAACACCAAACGTGGAGATCAACACCAGAACCTCGCTCAGACCGATTCTCACCAGAACCAAACCTCAAAACCGAACCACGGACCTACACATCCCAAACATAACCAACACGCACACAACCGAGCCATAACTCCCAAAATCAACCATACACGTCAACCCAAGGACGGCATCTAAGCGAAACACCCGAGGCCACAACCCGACCCCCAAACCACCACACGATCAATCGAACCCCCAAAAGGAATCCACAGGTATTTGAATCTATTAATTCTCATAAATCAATCAATAGAATACCATATGACGCTAATCGAAAACCAAAACCCAACCATAGAACCACCAAAACACCCCCCAACACTTCAGTCGACCGAACCAAGGCATCAGTCGACCGAAGCCCACGCTGGAAAAACCAAAAATGCTTTAACGCACAGTTCAGTCGACTGACCCTATGAGTTTAGTCGATCGAACCCTAAGAACTATGATCCAGTCGACTAAACCTATGAGTTCAGTCGACCGAACTCACCCAAAAACCATTTTTTAAGCTACGGGTTAGCCCTCCAAACCTCATATAGGAGCCTCGAAACTCCCTTTTAACACCCTCAAACATACGTACACCCAAGCCTAACACTAAGACCTCGAAAGAAGCTTCTGACACCCGATTTCATCCACAAAATTGACAAAAAATTGGGTTTAAACCCAAAAACTCAACTTTTATAGAAAATCAGATCTACAACAATTCAACCGGTGAAAATACACTCGATTATACATAGCACCCTTATAAAACATGTAACTCTCGAATCCTACATCGGTGAGTTCAAAACTCGACACCTCGAATCACATGCAAAATTGAGCTTTGCCAGAATAAAAATTCGTTTGGATGGTTGCGTAGCCCACGACGCAAAAGCAAGGATCCACTGTTGGATCGTTGAAAATTGAGCCCCGGGCCCCCGAGAACTTAGAGAGAAAGCAGAGAGAAAACAGGAAGCTTGTTGGAGAAGTTTTGAAAAATATCTTTGTGAAAATATCTAACTCTATATATTTATAGGCCTCTAAAATATCTTTTTTTTAAATTTTTTTTTGAAATTCGGGCCACAACGGCCCACGGCCCCGAAAACCTATTCCGCATGCATATCTAAGTCCGATCATGCATCAAAAGTAGTAGAAACATGCTCAAACAAAAACATGGAAGGCAAGTCTGAAATTGCCAACAAAAAAAAAAACAAGTCAAGGTCTCACAACTCTACCCCCTTAAAGGAATTTTGCCCCTGAAATTCAATTCAAGGTCAAAATAACAAATCGTCGATCGCAATTGACACAGACATACGAAATGGCTAGCCAAACCATTTCTAGGATATAGTCAAACAAGGTCAGGCATCCTAAACAATGGTTAACTATATCAAAGACACGGGATCTACAACTCACTCCAACCTCACATCATCATCAACCACTGCCTCAACACAGCGCACCCACAGAATCTATCACTAACTCCCATGCGGATGCAACAAAGAAACTGGCTCAAAGTCAGCACACTCAAAAAGTACCTCTGCTCGTTGAAGGTATATATGCATCATCCGGCACAACCGGTGCCCTAGAAACTGGCTCGGGGTAATCCCACTCTAGCCTGTCCGCCAGAACTCGGCGTTGTCAATGGCCGCACCGACTGAACTGAAGTTCCCCTATCTGTCACTCAGGAAGTCTGTACTGTCGGATACCGCTGTCGATCCTGTACAAATGAGCCCTCTGGTGTGCCCGCCATGCTTGGCGCATCCTCCCTCTGGGGATAAATCCTACGGATGTGTCCAGCCTGACCACATCTGTAACAAACCAGTAACTCTGTCCCCTTCGACTGATCTTGTATGAAACTCTGAGCCTACCGTAAATGTCGATCTCGGTACTGCCTCGACTGCGGGCAATCTAGAACACGATGCCCCGGCTGTCCACATCGATAACATCTGACCTTCCTCTGCTCTGGCCTCCCTGACGAAGCCACTGATGGCGATGGTGCAGAGAACTGTTGTGATCCAGATTGATGAAAATTGGGACAAGAGAACCTCTTCCTCTTGCTGGAACACCCAACTGTATGCGCCTCTGCTCAACCCTGCGGTATCCTGGCCTCCCTAAAAGCTCGAATCTCAATCATGGTGTTCTCCACCCTCGCTGCTGCCTACACCAGCTCCGTGAACACACAAATCCCCATCGCTGCCACATGCTCTCTGATCGCCGATCTCAGACCTCATTCAAACCTCATAGAACGCAGCTCGTCTGTTCTCACCAACTCAGGTGCAAATCGGGACAGGCACGTGAACCTGGACTCATACTACATGACGTCGATCGCCCCTAGGTAAGAGTGTAAAACTCCTTCATGTACAAATCTCTCCTCGAAGATGGGAAGTATTTCTCTAGGAAGACTCCTGTAAAAGCTGCCCAAGTAACTCCTACAATAGTCCTGGCATATTTCCACCAGGCGTGAGCAGCACCCCTCAGCTGAAAGGTAGCAAATGAAACCCGCAACTCATCCTCCACAATCTGTAGTGTGTCAAGGATCCGTGTCACCAACTCCAGCCACTTAGTCGCTACAATAGGATCAGGATCTTCGGCAAAGGTAGACGAATCCATGCGCCTAAACTCCCGCATTGCCACAGTAGCCCTCACCTCAGGCACCCTCTCCCTAACAGCCTCACCTTTAGAGGTCTCAACCAGCTGCTGGATAGAACCAACCAGCACAACAACAACTCTATCGCGTACATCGATCGCAGGGAAGCATTGGCATCCCCAGCATCAGGGATAGGAACATCCCCTTAGTCAACAGCATGGCCATGGCCTCGACCACAGCCTCACCCTCGTCTGGCAGACATCACGTCTATATAAAAGAAAACAACATATAAGATACAGCACATAGTATGAACATAAACGCTAAACACCTACCATGCTTACACATAGCCACATAGGTTCATGCTAAATAAACCCCACATACCGAGGAGAACCAACAAGAATGACACGTCTATCTAGATAACCTACTCAGATTCCCGGCTAGAAATCACGTCAGCTAAACACGTTTCTAACTTGGCCCCCAAGTTTGTTAACCCAAACGCCCAAAGGCAGGACTATCACTCCTAAGATTCAACCCCCATTCTCACATATACACATCATTCACATATGACATGCATGCTATCACGTTCATGTTATCAAAACATCTAAACACATGCAGTTAAGCACATGCAATAAACCTCACACGGTGATGCAACCTCTTTCCACGGCTTTTAGG
The DNA here is from genome assembly GCA_034768845.1 of Heliamphora exappendiculata. NCBI lineage: Eukaryota > Viridiplantae > Streptophyta > Magnoliopsida > Ericales > Sarraceniaceae > Heliamphora > Heliamphora exappendiculata. Next base: position 8,232 of record JAOTRH010486836.1, read on the forward strand.
TATTCAAACCCAGAGCTCTGATACCAAGTTGTCACGCCCCAAACTCCAGACCACGTGAAACACCCAAAAATAAACAACTACAACACCCAGCCCGAGAAAATACTTTCAAAGTAAACTATATATGCATTGTATATAAATGCCAAACGGCATACATTACAAGGCCCCAACACCAAGAAACATGTTGCAACATACATGATACAAATAGAAACAAAAAGAAAGACTAAATCTCTTTCACCTCTCCAGCACCTCCAGATCAGCCAGCGTGACGGGTACCTGAAGAAAAGTAAAAATCCCACACCGTGAGCAAAAGCTCAACAGAAACTAGAAGGGCATGCCGTATAAACAAAACATGCTAGGAAAATCAAAGTGCAGGTTTAAACTCTCTTTCAAGCCTTGAAAACTGTTTTCACATGTAAACGGGAAAGCGGGGATACAAATCATCTTTTGACTCACTCATAGGAGCCCGAAAATAGTTGAAAAAGAGTTTTTAGATCGTGATTCACATGACTCCTAAAACAGTTTAAAAATTAGTTTATTCGTCCCCTAATGCAATATATGCAATCTATGATACATATAACCGGTCCTCACACGCCGCAACTACAGTCTTAACACTGAGATAAAGATTCATACATATACATACATTTCCAGGGTAAAACCGTATACTATGAGGTAAAACCATAGACCAAACCATGGGGTAAAATCGTACACCGCGGGATAAGACCGCACACCACGGGATAAAACCGTAAACCAAACCACGGGGTAAAATCGCATACTTTACCGTAAGCCACGGGATGGAACCGCTGACTACGGATTATACCACGGGATAAAACTACATGCCACGGAATAAGACCGCATACAACGGGATAACACCGCATATTACAGGATAAAACTAAAATTAACGGGAAAACACAAAATACATACAATAGGATAATACTGAAACTACGGGATAACACCGAGCATTCCTATGCATAACCTAATCAGGATTTAAATGCATAAACATACCACATGCACCACATGCATGTTCCCCACAGATCCATCATATCCATTCCTAATAAAACTCTTGGTTTTAAAGCATACAACCACGTTACACGTAACGATACTAAGCCATGTAATCAACTTACATATTCCATGCATAACAAATCACAGTTATAAATGCATAAAGCTAGCTATAAGCGCACATAGCCATATAACCTCAAAACGTGACATCACCAATCACAAAACCCGACTCGACATCACATGCCCCACCCTAGTCATTCGACACCCAAACGACCCATCAATAAATTGGGATCCATCCACACACCGGATAACCAACACCAAACGCGGAGATCAACACCAGAACCTCGCTTAGACCGATTCACACTAGAACCAAACCTCAAAACCGAACCATGGACCTGCACGTCCCAAACATAACCAACACGCACACAACCATGCCACAACTCCCAAAACCAACCATGCACGTCAACCTAAGGACGGCATCTAAGCGAAACACCCGAGGCCACAAGCCAACCCCCAAACCACCACACAATCAACTGAACCCCCAAAAAGAATCCACAAGTATTTGAATCGATTAATTCTCATAAATCAATCAATAGAATGCCATAGGACGCCAATCAAAAACCAAAACCCAACCACAGAACCACCTAAACGCACCCAAGCACTTCAGTCGACCGAACCAAGCCCCCAGTTGACCGAAGCCCACACTGGAAAAACCAAAAATGCCTCAACACACAGTTCAGTCGACTGAACCCCAAGAACTATGATCTAGTCGACTGAACCTATGAGTTCAGTCGACCGAACTCGCCCAGAAATTATTTTTTAAGCTACGAGTCAGCCCTTCAAACCTCAGATCGGAACCTCGAAACTCCCTTTTTAACACCCTCAAACATACGTACACCCTGGCTTAACATCAAAACCTCGAAAGAAACTCCCGACACTCGATTTCATCCACGAAATCGACAAAAAATTGGGTTTAAACCCAAAAACTCAACTTTTACAAAAAATCAGATCTACAACAATTCGACCGATGAAAATACACCTGATTACACGTAGCACCCTTATAAAACATACATGTCTAGAATTCTACCTCGGTAAGTTTAAAACTCGATGCCCCGAACCACATGCAGAATTGAGCTTTGCGAGAATGAAAGTTCGTTTGGATGGTTGCGTTGCCCACGACGCCAAAAGCAAGGATCTGCTGTTGGATCGTTGAAAACCAAGCCCCGGACCCCCGAGAACTTAGAGAGAAGGCAGAGAGAAAACATAAAGCTTGTTGGAGAAGTTTTGAAAAATATATTTGTGAAAATATCTAACTCCAGATATTTATAGGCCTCTAAATTTTTTTTTAAAAAAAATTCAAAATTGGCGCCACAACGGCCCACGCCCCCGAGAACCTACCTCGCATGCATATCTAACCCTGATCATGCATCAAAAGTAATAAAAACATGCTCAAACAAAAACACGCAATGCGCGTCCGAAAATGCCTAAAAATAAAACGAGTCAGGGTCTCACAAGATCCATATCCATTATCTAATCCCCATACATCGTGGGACTGGTTAGATAATTACAAGTTTTTTACGGAGTACCATTACGTAACCGCTTAATTTACGGGCCCAAAACTCGTGAGTACAAAGCACCCACATTCAATTTACTGGGACTAACCAAGGGTACAAAGCACCTACGCTGCGCACGTTTTTGGACTTCCACCTAGGGCAACTCGTGCCTAATACCCGTCATCCCGGCACATCTAGATAATCTTCTAAAAATTGAATCGTAGATCGACTACGAAAATATTTCACAAATATGCATTAAACATGTATATATAGATCTATCCATCAACATGGAGATAAAATAAACATTTCAAAATATTTTTCAAGAAAAACAGTTATACAACACATGTATAAATAAGAGATCCAATCCAAGAACCATGAAGATCAAACAAAATATGTAAAAACATAACTTTATCAAAACGTTTTAGAAATTGAGACTTAACCCCAAGGGCTAGCTCCAAACCTCTAACAAAACACGTTTTTTCGAAAGTTTTTGTAAAAACTCCTTTTTCTATCGATCAATCACTCGAGGAAAGCTCAAACCCAATCATCAAACCACCAAAACATCACCAACAGCCCACATAGGACCCCATTCGATTGGCCCAATCCCCTAGTCGACTAAAAAATTCTCTAAAAAAGAAATAGAATCAAAACAGAAGCAATTCAAGTCAACTGACCTCTCAGGTCCAGTCGACTGAACTCCTGAAAAGACGATCCGGTCGATTGACCCCCAAGGTTCAGTCGACTGAGCTTTCCCAGATTTCTGTTGAGCTACGGATTTTGCTCCCAAACCTCAAATCAAGCCTCCAAACATCCATCAAACATCCTCGAACACCAACACGCTCAAGCCTCACGCCAAAACCTCGAAAGGAAATCCTCAAAACACACTTCATCCATCGAAAACGCTGAAAAATAATTTTAACCCAAAACACCCTTTTTTTAACAAGGTTGATTTTCATGCGTTTAACACGGTAGAAAAGCATAAGACTACACATAACACCCTTATATAACATTAGAATCTAGAATCCTACCTCGTTGGGTCAAAAACTCGATGCCTCGATCTATGTGCATATTCGAGCTTTGTTAAAATCAAATTTCGTTTGGATAGATGCGTAGACCATGATGCCAATAGCAAGGATCTGCTATTGGATCGTTGAAAAACAAGCCCCAGGCCCCCGAGAAGTTAGAGAGAAGGCCGAGCATTTGGTGAGTCTCAAAACTAAAGAGAGGAAGAGATAGATATTTTGAACCAATTATCTCAAGGAAGATATTTATAGGAAAAATATCTCAAAAATATTTTTTTTTGAAATTCGCACAGCAGGTCCTTACAACCCCGAGACATAACCCTGCATGCTTACTTAAACCAAAATATGCATGAAAACGCATATAAGCATCTTAAGGCGAAAACGCCAAAACGTGTACAAAAACACCGAACATGAATATATATATATATCAAAATGAAACGGAACACTTGAACCCTAAGAGACTTTTGTGCAAGAATGCAAAGAAATGAAACAAAAACTTGAAGAAAGTAGATGTAGTTAAACATGAAGAAAAACTTGTTGGAGGAGTTTTTGGAGGACTATGACTTTGATTTGCAGTACCATCCGAGAAAGGCAAATGTCATAGCTGATGCACTCAGCAGGAGATCTCATAGTTCGTTAGCTTGTGGCTATACGAGAGTGGGACATGCTTGGAACCGTTGGGGAGTTTGATCTGTGTCTCAAGGAGACAGGGAGAGGTGCGACCTTATATTCGGTAGCTTCACAGCCCACATTGGTTGCACGTGTGTTAGAGGCTCAGTGGACCGACCAGGAGACTCAGATGATACAGGACCGCATTGCCAGTGGGAAGGACATGGCAGGATGGATGGTGAGTTCAGATTAGAGTCTGAGGTTGACAGGGCGATTGTTTGTGCCAGAGTCATGCCGTGATGAGGTGCTACATGAGTTTCATCCCTCACGTCTCGCAGTGCATCCAGGAGGTATGAAGATGTATCATGATTTGTGTCGTCAGTTCTGATCGACCAAAATGAAGAGGGACGTGATCCGATTTGTGTCTCGATGCTTTACTTGTCAACAAGTAAAAGTGGAACATCAGAGACGAACAGAATTGTTACAGCCGCTACCAGTATCTGAGTGAAAGTGAGAGAATATCACAATGGATTTTGTATCAGGACTTCCTCGATCGCCGGCAGGGTATGATGCTGTTTGGGTTGTGGTTGATAGGTTGACGAAGTCTGCACACTTCCTCCCTATTCGAGTGAGAGATCCAGTGGACAGATTGAGCAAATTATGCATCCGGGAGATAGTTCGACTACATAGAGTCCTGTGACTATTGTTTCCGATCGAGACCCGTGCTTTACATTGCACTTTTGGCAGAGTCTTCAGATGGCCTTAGGAACGAGCTTGACTTTTAGTATAGCTTTTCACCCCCAGACCGATGGTCAGTCTGAGAGGACTATTCTGATTTTGGAGGACATGCTGAGAGCCTGTGTGCTTGACTTTCAGGGTTCTTGGGAGGATCACCTATCATTGGCAGAGTTTGCATACAACAACAATTACCAATCTAGTATTGTAATGGCACCGTATGAGGCTCTATATGGTAGGCCATGTAGATTGCCTATTTGTTGGACAGAGGTGGGAGAGACCACTGTTTTGGGACCCGATTTAGTACGGGAGACAGCAGAGAAGATTGCAGTGATCCATCAGCGGCTAGTGACAGCACAGAGTCGCCAGAAGAGTTATGCTGATCAGAGGAGGAGACCATAAGAGTTTGCAGTAGGGGATCACATGTTTTTGAATGTCTCACCACGCAGAGGATTGATGAGATTTGGTCATAATGGGAATCTAACGCCACATTTTATTGGACCGTTCGAGATCCTGGAAAGAATTGGGTGGTAGCATATCGTCTGGCTTTGCCATCTCAATTAGCATTTGTGCATAACGTGCACGTTTCCATGCTTTAGAGGTATGAGCTTGATCCTTCACATTTTCTGGATTGGACTGAGCTGCGGGTTGATGAGGATCTTACGTATGAGGAGTGCCTGGTGAAAATCCTAGATACAAAGGAACAAGTGTTTCGGGGGAGAACGATCGCTTATGTTAAAGTTCAGTGACTTCATTAAGGGGTTGAAGAACGACTTGAGAGCTTGAGTTTAGGGTTCATGCGAAATACCCGGAGTTGTTTACCTCGTGACCTTGTAGTGAATTTCGGGGGTAAAATTCCTTAAGGGGGGAGAGTTGTGAGACCCTGTATCGTTTTATTTTGATATATATATATATATATATATATATATATATATATGCATGTTCGGTGTTTTTTGTACATATTTTGGCGTTTTGCCTTAATATGCGTATATGAATTTTGATGCATGTTTTGGTTTAAATAAGCATTCGGGGTTGTTTTTTGGGGTTGTAGGGAGCTGCTGTGTAAATTTCAAAAAAAAATTATTTTCGAGATATTTTGCCTATAAATATCTTCATTTAGATATTTTGTTCAAAATATCTTTCTCTTCCTCTCTCTAGTTTTGAGACTCACCAAATGCTCTGCAATCTCTCTAACTTCTCGGGGGCCCAAGGCTCGATTTTCAACGATACAACAGCGGATCCTTACTATTGGCATCGTGGTCTACACATCTATCCAGATAGAATTTGATTTTGACGAAGCTCGAATATGCACATAGATCGAGGCATCAGGTTTTTAACCCAACGAGGTAGGATTTTAGATTTTACTGCTGTATAAGGGTGTTATGTGTAATCTTATGCATTTCTACCGAGTTAAATGAATGAAAATTGACCTTATTTAAAAAAGGGGGGTTTGGGTTAAAATCATTTTTTTTGCGTTTTCGGTGGATGAAGTGTGTTTTGAGGGTTTTCCTTCGAGGTTTTAGCGTAAGGCTTGAGCGTGTTGATGTATGAGGATGTTTGATGGGTGTTTGGAGGCTTGATTTGAGGTTTGGGAGTAAAATCCATAGCTCAACACAAATCTGGAAAAGTTCAGTTGACTGAACCTTGGAGGTCACTCAACTGGATCATCTTTTGGGGAGTTCAGTCGACTGAAATTGCTTCTGTTTTGACTCTCTTTTTTTTCAAAGAGTTTTTCAGTCAACTGAGGGCTTGGGCCAGTCGATTGGGGTCCTGTGTGGGCTGTGGTTGATGTTTTGGTGGTTCGATGATTGGGTGTTAGCTTTCCTCGAGTGATTGATTGATGGAAAAAGGAGTGTTTACAAAAACTTTGGGAAAACGTGTTTTGTTAGAGATTTGGAGCTAGCCCTTGGGGTTAAGTCTCAATTTCTAAAACGTTTTAATGAAGTTATGTTTTTACATATTTTGTTTGATCTCCATGATTCATGGATTGGATCTCTTGTTTATACATATGTTGTATAATTATTTTTTTGGAAAAATATTTTGAAATGTTTGTTTGATCTCCATGTTGATGGATGAATCTATATATACATGTTAAATGTATATTTGTGAAATGTTTTCGTAGTCGATCTACGGTTCAGTTTTTAGAAAATTATCTAGATGTGCTGGGATGACGGGTATTTGGCAAGAGTTGCCATCGGTGGAAGTCCAAAAACGTGCGCATTGTAAGTGCTCTGTACCTTCGAGTTAGTCCCCATAAATTGAGTGTGGGTGCTTTGTACCCTTGGGTTTTGGGCCCATAAATTAAGCGGTTACGTTATGGTACCCTGTATAGAACTTGTAATTATCTAACTAGTCCCATGATGTATGGGGATTACATAATAGACATGGATCTATAGTTGATACCTCTGTCCCCTTGTGACGGAGTTGGTACATAGGATCATATTCTTTTTTTTTTTCACGATGGTGCATTCTGTTAGGGAACAATAATTTTGGTTACTATTTTTCCTTAACTGTGGTTGGTTATTTACATTAGTTGCAATACATGGTTTTAAGGATTGAAAACGTGGGTTTTGTGAAATAAAACCATTTTTGAGACTCGTGGTAGTTAGTTTTGTGGTTGAGTTTGCTCCCACCATATGATTGCATATCCTGCTTTACAGCTTTATAGTCTGTTTTTATTGGGCTTCGGCTCACGGGTGGGATTTTCTTGTCAAAACCATTTTCAGGTGTTGCTATGGATGATGACCATGAGTAGCTCTGGTGATGCCCGCGGTGGCGGAAGACTTTTATACTTTTTCTTTTTGGTATGCCTGTTCTTAAAGGCAGGTTTTGTATGCCGTAAGGCGATATACTGTATGCGTGTTGGAACTTTATGCCTTTGTTTATGAGAGATACATTAGTTAAGTATTCCATTGATTTCAACAGGCAGATTTAAATATATGAAAACCTATATTTTCATAAAACTGGTGTTTGGTGGATTTTCACGTGACCTCGAGTTTGGGGCGTGACATAAGGCACGCCAACGAAGATGGATGGAGTTATTGGAGGACTACGACTTTGGTTTGTAGTACCATCCGGGAAAGGCAAATGTCGAGCTGATGCACTCAGCAGGAGATCTCATAATTCGTTAGCTTCTGTGGCTATACGAGAGTGGGACATGCTTGGAAACGTTGAGGAGTTTAAACTGTGTCTCAGGGAGACAGGGAGAGGTGCGACCTTATATTCGGTAGCTTCACAGTCCACATTGGTTGCACGCGTGTTAGAAGCTCAGTGGACCGACCAGGAGACTCAGATGATACGGGACTGCATTGCCAGTGGGAAAGACATAGTAGGATGGACGGTATGCACCACCCCTTTTCTTTCCAGGATCTCGAACGGTCCAATAAAACGTGGTGCTAGCTTCCCGCTACGATCAAATCTCATCAATCCTCTGTGTGGAGAGACCATCAAAAACACGTGATCCCCCATTGCAAACTCTAATGGTCTCCTCCTCCGATCAGCAAAACTCTTCTAGCGACTCTGTGCTGTCACTAGGCGCTGACAGATCATTGCAATCTTCTCTGTTGTCTCCCGTACTAAATTAGGTCCCAAAACATCGATCTCTCCCACCTCTATCCAACAAACATGTGATCTGCACGGCCTACCATATAGAGCCTCATACGGTGCCATTCTAATATTGGACTGGTAACTGTTGTTGTATGTAAACCCTATCAATGATAGGTGATCCTCCCAAGAACCCCGAAAGTCAAGCACACAGGCTCTCAACATGTCCTCCAAAATATGAATAGTCCCCCCAGACTGACCATCGGTCTCGGGGTGAAAAGTTGTACTAAAAGTCAAGCTCATTCCCAAGGCCATCTGAAGACTCTGCCAAAAGCGCGATGTGAAGCGTGGGTCTCGATCAGAAACAATAGTCACAGGTACTCCGTGTAGTCGGACTATCTCCCGGATGTATAATCTGCTCAATTTTTCAACTGGATCTCTCACTCGAATAGGGAGGAAGTGTGCAAACTTTGTCAACCTATCAACCACAACCCAAACAGCATCATGCCCCGTCGGCGATCAAGGAAGTCCTGATACAAAATCCATCGTGATATTCTCCCACTTTCACTCAGATACAGGTAGCGGTTGTAACAATCCTGCCGGTCTCTAATGTTCCACTTTTACTTGATTACAAGTAAAGCATAGAGACACAAATCGGATCACGTCCCTCTTCATTCTAGTCCACCAGAACTGACGGCGCAAATCATGATACATCTTCGTACCTCCTAGATGCATTGCGAAGCGTGAGTGATGAAACTCATGTAGCACCTCAGCACAGCACGACTCTGGCAATAACAATCGCCTTGTCAACCTCAGACTCTGATCTGAACTCACCGTCCATCTTGCTATGTCCTTCCCATTGGCAATGCGGTCCCGTATCATCTGAGTCTCCTGGTCAGTCCGTTGAGCCTCTAACACGCGTGCAACCAATGTGGGCTGTAAAGCTACCGAATATAAGGTCGCACCTCTCCCTGTCTCCTTGAGACATAGATCAAACTCCCCAATGTTTCCAAGTATGTCCCACTTTCGTATAGCCACAGAAGCTAACGAACTATGAGATCTCCTGCTGAGTGCATCAACTACGACATTTGCCTTTCCTGAATGGTACTGCAAATCAAAGTCGTAGTCCTCCAACAACTCCATCCATCTTCGTATTCCATCAAACTTGAACAAAAACTTAAAGAAATGGAACAAAAACTTGATTGTTCCACATTAATCAAGAGGTTTTGCATTAGTTTATGTGCCCTTTTGTGCAAGAAAATGCATTAAAAGTTAACTTGATGTATCTTTTTGGTGTCTTTTCCTATTGAGACCTATTATTTTAGTATGTTTATGACAAATATAGTATTCCCATATATTATCATAGTTTTCATAGCAATTGATTAAATAGATGTAGCTTTTTAAGTCAAATTAAGCTATTTTGGCAATATATAACTTTTTGACTTATTTTTTTGTGTATGAACTTCAATAATGATTTTTTGCTTTTGTTGACCTATAACACTATATTATTTTGTATATTACTTATTCAACAAATATTGGATCATCATAATACTTAATTTAATACTTTCTCATCATTTTAAGCTAAAAAAAAGTAAAAAGTCACTTTTTGGCACTCTTCCCAAGGTGGTCGGCCACTAAGGGGTATTTTTATTATTTTTGATGTTATTTTTTCTTTTGTTACTTAATTTTCGTTAAATCCTTGATTTAGGGTATTCATGTGTCAAAATTTAATTTTTTAAGACTTTTTGCTGTATTAGGGGCAAATGGTCATTTTACCCTATTTATGAGGATTTTTAATTTTTAACTCATTATTTCATGATATTTACTTCATTTAGAATGTTGGGAGACTCTTTGGGTGCTAAGATTTTGTTGCCTGAGTTTTGGATGTTATTGAGATTTCTGGGCCGAACTTAGGGTTTTTTTTATTTAAGTTAAGGTTTTAAACCTCGTCTGTACTCTATAGCCTTGTGGACTATCCATCATTAATACTAGGGTCCAAGCAGGGTCGTTATAAACTACCCCCCTTAAAAAAAAGTCGTCTCTGAAATTTCACCCCGTACTTCATCGTATGGAAGGTTGAGGATGATTTACTAATATTGTGCCTTCTCGTTCTCCAAAATTGTGTTCTATTTTCTTGAGTCGTTCTTTATTATGAGTGTGGATAAGGTCGAGCCCATATGTTCAGCACTTATATTAAAGGTTGTTTTGTTCTACTAACATCTTAAACTGATTACTACCAAATCTTCAAGGACCATGTCACATAACCAGTTAGCCCCAAAAAGTTCGTATCTCTGTTACGCTAGTTAACCTCTTCCCATTAGCTAGTACTTCTACTTCTGTTGGGCCCACTTGAATTTCTTCTCCAGATATAACATGATCTAAAAACATCACCCGGTCCAACTAAAACTCACACTTACCAAGGTTTATATACAGCTTGTGCTTTCTCAGGACCTACATAGAATCTTCAAATGTTTCCTGTGTTCCACTTCACTCCGATAATATAACCGAATATTGTTCATCAACATAATTAGAAATTGGTCTAGAAAGCTTCTGAATACTCGATCCATCAGGTTCATAAATACAACAGGTACATTTATTAATCCGAAAGGCATCACCACAATTTCATAATGCTCGTAACGAGTCATAATGGCAATCTTAGGTATATCTGACTCCCGCACTTTCAATTTATGGTATCATGACCCCAGTCTATCTTTGAGAACACATTGGCTCCAAAACACAACTTACATAGAGTACGACTTCCACAAGCGATCATACGTCTCTAAACTAGCCCACCACTGAAACTGATTTCAAACATTCTCCACTTCTGTCTTGAAAGACTGTCACTCTATTAAAAATCAGCTCATTGCCATATTCAAACGTACATCAAAGACTACTTCCCGATCGACTAATCGACTATTAACTCGAAATCACATCATCACTTGTGTTGAACTACTCTAGCCTTACGACCATCAAGACTAATACTACTACTTGAACCTAATTAGTCACTAGAGCTAAACATACCACGCAGACTAAACGATCTCCAAGTATATGCTTACCCATATGAATCCAATCATAATCTCGTCACATATTTCCTTCACGTACATAGCATCCACCCTACAATCTTTTAACTGAACAGTATTAACTCCTTATTATCACTCAATCCCTTTACACATTTTCTGCCACACAATCGAACCAAGAACCATTTTTGCACTTTAATTATTTCATCTTATCCACATTCTACCAAGACACTCGATTAACTCAAGACCAATTACAAAAACCATACCCATTAATTTGTATAGTCTCACTTACACTTTCACTCTTCTCATCCAAACACTTATTTCTCCCATGGGCTCACACTAAGTGTCCACGCAACTCCACCAAAAACAACAAAATTATGTCACCCTCCAACTTCTCATACATAGAGTTCATACGTTCCCATAAAAAAAATTTTTTTCTCTATACCAGCAACATCTACTCACCAATCTAAACAAACTTGCTCTAACGGGTCACATCACAAAAAAAAATCGAAAGCAACTTCCTTGTGACTCACATCGATACCACAACGAAAATCGAATACCACTCCATAAGAGTTACATAGTCTATACGCCAAATGAATACAAACTAAACTTTAAGAACCTATCATGTGAACAACTCGGTCTGTCTAAAATGCGCACTCCACCCCTCAAACAATCTTCAGCGTTAATGGTACTCACTATTTTCACAAACTCCTTCGCACCCAAGTCCTAGAATTACTTAACTAAAGAGCTGTCGATCTTTGAGGTGATCTTGATAATCCTGATGACGAAGTCTGTAATCATATGCTTCCATTTTCTCTCTAGTCTTTCCAAAGGTTGCTTCGTTCCTCTTAGCGTCTACCGTACGTTCTTGACGTGCTAGTATGTTGGGTTTGAATGTCTCTTCCAATAACTAGATCGTTTTCTCAGGCAGTTGATCATTCTAGGATAAAACGAACATGATAAAAGATATGGTTGTGGTAACTACCTAGTCATGTGATCCATTATGACTTGGTGGTTAATTCTTCATCAGGCTCCAAACATTCATTATTGTGATCAAGATTCTTCATTCTTTGATAGTGATGGCAAGACCCAGACTCTAACACTTCGGAGGGAAGACCGGCGTGGATATCGATGTATATAGACGTACCTCATTTTCTAGCGTACTAAGGTTATCATGAGTTCGAGACTGTTTCTCATTTTTCACTTTTTTACTACTAGTATGAATCTTTTATTTCTCATTTTATCGGATGGGTGGGTTAGCTATGAACTAGTCTGGGAAAGTTTAAATTGTGCCATATGGTGGTGTCGCGAGTCCTTGGTGTGAAGCTGTCATTTCTAACTTTAGATTGCTGATGGCATAGTCTTATTTGTCGGGACCTTTGAAAAGATATAGTTAGTTGAATAAACCCTTAACCATTCTTACAGTTGGGAGTCTTGATCTTCAAAACTTTGCAAAACTCAGACGTTGACAGATATTCTAAGCCGTGATATCAAGAAGAAATCTGCTTCACGCTTGAAGAGGTGTTAAGAGGTTTTCATGCATCGTCTCAGTTTCCCGTGAAAGCGCTAAGGCCTAATGACGTAATATCTTGACGATCATTGTTACAAAGAGATCTATGGGGCAAGGTTTTGAAGGTCGACAGTCAAAAACATGCGCGGGGTTAGAACGTCTTAGGGTGAAACCCAGGCAATTCAAAGATAGGTTGGGTGAGGTTAAATGGTCATGGTTAAGGCAATTACCATTGACACAATTTGAGTGGTCATTTGGGATTCAAATGTAGGAGAAACAAGAGGAGGATAGTGAACAATACTTTAAACAAGTGTCCCCGAAACTAGTCCAGTACAATTAGTTTAAAAGAGATGTTTAAGAAAAAGGGGCAGCCAAACTAGATATTTACCCTAAAGTTACGTCCGCCTAATGTACTTCAATTTAAACATCCAAGTTTACTTCCCTGGTAATGATTTCAAAAGTGTATGAAGAATTTCACAAAATTACTGTAACATATTGTGGTTTCAGGATCAAGAGAAATGATCGATGACAGAAAATTTTATCAATGTCGAATGTTTGGAATGGGTACTTAACAAAGAATTGATATTGAGTTCTTCAAGAGAAGAGTTAGTTCACGGATGATGACTCGAATCGGAGGAGAATCAAATGCGAATACCGGTCATTATTGAGGCATGAGAACTTAAAGATAAGGGTACTTTCTAGGATTGAATTTTGAATAGAATTATCAACAAGACTTGGGTGCATAAGAGTTATCGACGAACGAAACTTGATGGTACCATTAAGAACTGATGATATAAGAAGGAAAGATATATAAAAGAACTTCAAATAGTTAACACCGGGGCTTGGGGTAAATGAGAAAAGGACTTATAAGGATGAAGTCGCAGAGTTCTAACGGTGTCTCTCATTGTGATATCTAAAACTTCTCCTAGTGCGCACTCCTATCTACCCCCTTTAAAATAAGGTAACCCATTGCATGAATCTCCGATCTTCGATCTCGATGCCCTTACTCATCTTTTGCATGTAGATTCCTTGCTGCTTCCGATCTCGGTAACGTCCTGGCGCAACTCGCTATAGGACTCAGGCGTAGAAGATTTTAGTTCATATAATGTATAGATGATAATTATTATTAATACAACGTATCCTACAAGCTTCTACGCGACAGAACGCATGATTTTTCATAACCCAAGGCTTGAAGGTTCACTAAACCTGGGCTCTAATACCAACTGTGACGCCCCGTCCTCTGGGCATGTTGGGACATATATAAATATAAATAAAGGGATATTTTACCCATTCATTCATATTTATATACATTAGTTATTACATCGTAAAAGAGTTTTGAACCGTTCAAAGTACTTAACTATTACAGTTTCACCAAGAAATTTCAAACATTACACTAAGCATAGGAAAAACTAAATATAAGAACAAAAGCAGAGATCTCGACTCCTCAGAATGCATCAATGGGATCCAGGTGCTATTGGAACTCACCAAGTTCTTCAAACTCTTTTTCTCCGTCAGGGATGACTTTCTCTAAGAACTCCTCCTTACTTATGGCATGAATGCTGTGAACCAAGATCCAAAAGCAAAACACTCTAACCTTTTAACCAATCTCATTGCACAAAATTCACCACGACACTACCATATAACACCCAATACAGTTTATAGTCAAGGTGATAGACAAATTTATGATAAAATAGCAGATAAGTCAATAAACATGTGCGTATGAAATGCAGATGCCCAACCCATTATGCATGTAGATTATAACAGGGATTCCACGCTGGGAATCACCATAGTAGACTTTCACAGGTATTTGATCACCAAAGACATCATCGTGCCTTGGCTTCATGCTTTAGCTGTATTACTCAATGATAACAGCGTGGGGTCCGCGCCATACTCCAGGCCAACAAATTCAATAAACCATTTCAATCAATCATATCAGACATATATCAAGCGGTTTGTCCCACCTTAAGACTCGTGATGCCTTCATTGGTGTCAACCCAAAGTCTAAGCTATCAAAATCAAAATGCTAGCGACGAACCCATGGTGCCCAAGAATATTCATCATAAACCATTTCAAACATCGAGGACACGCCTAGGATGCACAAGGGGAATTCATCCCAAAATATTTTCAAAAATGATAACTAGGGACGCCCTAGACTTAGAATCATGAAAGACAACTCAACATATCCCATCTCGATTATAAGTCAACCAATTGAATTCTAAGTGGCACCATTATGTTCCCGTACGTTAGGTTCCCGTACATCAACGTTCTCGATCACTATAGTGTATAGCGGCAGTTTAGCTCAAGATGTGATACGGCTCAGAACGTAATACGGCTCAGGACATACATAGCCCAAAGTTAACATATCCAATACAATAATCTGAATGGAACCATTATGTTCCCGTACGTTAGGTTCCCGTACATCAATGTTCCCGATCACTACGACATATAGCGGCAGTTCGGCTCAAGATGTGATATGGCCCAGGACGTAACACGGCTCAAGACATACATGGCCCAAAGTTAACACCCCCACAACAGTTTACACAGATGGACTCCAATATGCCAAGATGCAAGTGGCAATGCCCATGATGTGAAATATGGATCTCAAGTACCATTATCTATAGCATGACATCAACTAGCATGGCAAAGTTCATGATACAACTCGCAATTCATAAAGTACAGGTATATGAAGCAGAAGCTATAATTCTCAAGATATGATTCAATATAATCGCATAAATTTGAAATCATCATACATTCACTTAGAAATACTAATCAACTAATTCAATCAAACATCATTTAAAAACTCGAGTCTCATAGTAAATGGTACTCAATTCACACTGAAAAACTTTTAAGGCAAAAAATCAAGTATTAAATTAAAAGGGCCAACAAGGTTTTGGGGTATCTAGACTTGAAATCAAACTATAATTTTTAAGCACCATTTAGATTAAAATATTTTTTACAACTCTCATGTTTAACACTAAGACCAAAACCTAAGGAAAAGGGGTAAACAAAATATCCTAAACAAAAACGATTCAGCACTTTTCTCAAAATTTTATCCAAAAATATGCTTATGTTGGTCTTGATTTGGGGGTATCATATCAAGTCCAAATGAGCCATTTTCTTGTATGTTCTAGCTCAACAAGTCCCCTACAAGTTTCATGTTTAGAACTAAGGATAATTGTTTGGAACAAGGTAGACGTTTTGGCCATGTTAGAAAATAGGTTCTATCAGCCGCCAAAACTCAACAGAGCTGGTTTTGGACAGAGGGTTTGAAATTGTTTTGGGGTATCATCCCGAGGTTTTAAGGTCTATTGTTTGGGAAAAAAGTACTTTAATATTATAGATACAATGTTCATGTAGACCACTTTTGGAATAGGTCATTAAAACTAGGGGTTTTGGACTACACAAAAATATGTGACAGAAGTGTCTCTTGAAAGCTGAAACTCAATAGAGACTTTGAAATGGGTTTTGACTTATCAAAACTCAATATTTTGTGCTCATTTTTCATGTATAT
>JAOTRH010486866.1:0-24724 GCA_034768845.1 Heliamphora exappendiculata
GGGGGAGGGGGGGCTGTAGAACTTGGATCCATTTTCTTGCCTGGTTTCCCTTTGCATATGCAAGATATCAACCATTGCCTGTGGACTTGAAGTGATGTTCATCAATTGTTGAGTAAACCAGCCCTTCATCTTCAAGACACTTTATTGATGTTCTGTCAAATGCCCAAAGAGATTAGAAGGGAAGAAAACAAAGGACAATAGATTCCTGCATGGAAATAAACAGGCATGAGAGAGGGACAGAGAGAGAGAGAGAGAGGTACGTGATTCTTTCCACAGGCATGCTCAATTGTTGGGCAATTTCATTCAGGTGCACCCCCTTTTCCCGTGTACTGAATTGTTGAAAGATCTCAATGGGTTAATAAGTGCAACAATAACCCACAATACAAATGATAGAGAATGAACCATCAAGTAACATAAGGTAAAGCCAGACATTAACTACATGAAACTGCACATATAACAATTGGAATTCATAGATGCACACAAAAATAACCATGAAACTTCATAACCATTTAATATGGTACACAGCTGGAATAATACATCCACCTATGTTGTGTAGACTTCCATCTTTGATATAATTATTCCTTTCATATATAGGAACATATACTAAGTCTAAATATTACACCAACTCTTTTTCCTCCATCAACTAAACAAAAGCAAAAGATGACACTTTACATATCCTTTATCTATGGACCAAGGTTAACTATATGGAATGGATAACCATTGTAGCATGGGTTGATCCTATCGACTCTGGAAGGATAGTCTGAAAAGAGAAAATAACAATAATAATCATCTACGTATTCTGTTGGTGTATTTGGCAGTAGCCAAGAGTGGGGGCAATGGAAGGGGAAGGAAGAGGGGAGGGATGAATTAAATCCTCATGTTTTGGGCGGAAGTAAATTGGGAGGAAAAGGAAGAGGAAAAGCATTGTCCCTCTAAGCCCACCAAATTCTTTCTACTCAAAAGTGGGCTGGAAGGATGACAGCCACCATCCATGCCCCCTCCATCGCCTCCACCTCCCTCCCCTTCCACCCACCACCACCCAATATCCTCTCCCTTCAGTTTTCCCTACCCCTTCCTGTTCACCACCACCCACTCACTCCCCTTCATGTTCCATTGTAACTCCTTCCTTCCCGCTTACCCGACAAACCCCGCCACCCTATCAGCCTCTTCCCCTGAAGTATAGGGTTTTGAAGGTGGTAAAGAGGTGGAGAGGGCAAGCTGTGAGGCAGGGAGGGAAATTGGGGGGGCAAGCTGTGTGGCAGAAGGCAGTGGCGGTATAGAAATTAGGGGTGTAGAGAGGTGTTAGGATAAACTTAGGATAGATCTGGAATTGTGAGGTTGTGAAGAGTGAATTAATTTTTGGTTGGATGTAGATAGGAGGTGGCTGTGAAGAGACCTGTCCCTGTGCTATGGGCTCTTTAATTAATACAACAAAAATTTTCAAATCCCTTAAAGCATAGTATTCACTACATCCGTGTATAAGGTAAGCAACAACATTTTCAAAATTCCTTAAATCGAGATATTCACTACATCAATATAGAAGTAATATAAGTCCTAATGATTGGTATCTAAAACTTACATAGACGTTTTTAAACTCTATGCAATAGTCGCGTTAGGATTTAGAGAGTGGATTTTAACATTGCGCTAAATTTAATTTGTTCATACAAATGTTGAACTAAGCCCATCCAGTGTAACTTGATTTTTATGTAAAAAAGGTTGATGCATAGGCTCAGATTTTTAATTAGGACCCAAGAATTTAAGTTCTAATTTTGATTAATGTGTTCATTTTAGTTTTTTTCTAACATAATTAATTGAAAAGACATAAAACTTGAAAGGCATGTATTTATCTTTCAACTTTACAAGAAAAAACTAATAGATAAGAACAATGATCCTAATTACCAACAAATTTGATGCAGCAAATATTTAAATTTTTTATTGGAGCAATTTAGTTAGGGAACTTTTAGTAACTGTAACATGAGTTTTTTTACTTTTGTTTACTCAATTAGCATCTTCATCCCAAAATTTTGACATCAATTTTCTCTTCTGCAGCAATATTAGACTTCAACATGGTCATTACTTGAACTATTTTATTCATAATACAACATAGGGATATAAAATTCCCTAATACATATATATATGGAGTTTGAATGGTAGATGAATTAATGATCATGAAAGGTTTACATCTACGATGATTCAACTTTAGAGGCTAAATAAAGTGCCTTAAAGTAAAAAATAAACTTCTAATTAAGTGCAATCTCTAATCATCCAAGTAACATAGATACAGACACCTAACATGACATAGACACACCGACACGTCAGTTTTTAAAAAATGCAAGATATTACAAGCCTAGTACAACTTAAAATTTAGTGCCTGTTTGGGATGTCCTAAAAATATGACTTTTAAGAGGTTTAATTTTTTCAAAAAAAAAATAGAGGATTAAAAAAAGTTAAATTGTTTGAAATAATTTTTTGTAGTAGCTTTTTTGCTTTTTATTGAAATGTCTAAAATGCCCTTACTTTTAACTTTTAAGTTGTAGTATTTGGAATATTGGCACGATTTTTTTGTTTTTGTGAGTAAAGTTGACTTTTTTATATAAGGGTATTATAGTAATTTTGTTTGAAAAAAAGTTAGGGTGTTTGGAATATGTATTGCCTTTTTTTCTTGGATCAAGAGATGGAAAAAAAATTAGTTAGCTTTTTTTAAACCAAACAGTGCAGCTCAAAAGCTGATTTTTTTTTCAAAAAAGCTAGCTTAAAAGCTAGCCCAAACAGGCCCTTAATATTATTAAATATTTATTATATATCCAATATATGAATAATTTACTCAATGAAAATTAGCAATATGCAACATATCATTAATTAAATTAAAAGAAAACTATAATTCATCTTCTAAATGTTCCAAAGCTATTGCGTTTTAAATAATGCAAAATATTGTTATTATGAGGAAATACATCAAGGGGAACGTGTTCCAAGGAGTGTCATTGAGTGTCTGAGGAGTGTCGTGTTCAACGCTCCTCACCTATTTCGTAAAAGTGTTTGTGGTTCTTAGCTAATCTCATATTAAATTTGAAAATTAATAGCAACAAAGTTAATTATAAGTTGGAGATTTAGTTTTATTATCAATTGTTGAATCCACTTCGTGAAGAATGGTTTTCAGTTTCAATCTTAAATGCAAATTCATTGTGAAAACTTCAAATTTGAAAAACTACTATGTAAAGGGTTCAATACTGAAGTTCTAAGTAATTTTTTTTATTTTACGTAACAACACAATTAATTATTATTCTTAAATAGGATTATCATGATTAAAAATAATCAAAGTATAACACATGTTCTTAGGACCAAAATTTTTAAAAAATACCAATAAGTGGGCCGCATGCAAAGCATGCGATAAAAATTTGGCCCATTCGTAGTGCATGTTTATTGATGTGATTAATATTTACAAAATAATTAAAAATACATAGAAGTGCAGAATTAAAATAATATTATAAGAGAACGTGGAAAGTAAATTGAAGCAAACTGCATATAAAAAGATAAGACCAATTTCTCTCTTCAGAGAATTGAAAAGTGTTAGCCCAAGAGCATTTAAATGAATTTTGATAATTTTTATTAAAATAAATTTTATATTAAAGTCTAAAAAGTTAAGAAATAAAATGTTTTCCAAAAAGGTTGAGTCGGCACCTCATGCTATTTGAGTTGACACGTCACGTTAAATGAGTTGACACTATATGTTGTCAAACAGAACTTTTGGGTTGACGCCAATTACCTTTTGAGTCGACACTTATATGCAAAACCCGCTTGTTAAATCAAGTATCAACACCATTAAGTTAAGGGTCGACACATCTAACGCTTTATTTGAAGCTCTACAGGAAAACAGGTTGAGTCGACACCAATGATCAGTTGAGTCAACACTTTCAGATCATGGACCGGAATTCAAATTGAGTCGACACTAGCTATTGCTTGAGTCAACACCAAGTCAAAGCTCGAAAAGCAAGTTGAGTCGACACTAGAAAGTACTTGGGGTGACACTTCATCACCTTTGACGAAATTCAACTTGTGTCGACACCAGAGATCAAATGCGTCGACACAAGTGACCATCTGAGCACCACTCAACTTGTGTCGAAATCAAAGAACAAATGAGTCGACACCCAGCAGTCCACCGTAAAAAATAGAAGATTGAGTCGACACCAACTTTAAGTTGTGTCGATACCAAAGTTCAGAGGACGACGCTGTTTAGCTTGGTCAACATCAATGTCAACTTGAGTCGACACCAGAGAAGAGGTGAAGGCCTGGGTTAACACCAACACAAACATGAGTCAACACCACAGAAGACATGAAGCCTTGAGCGACACCACTCAGATATGAGTCGACACCAAGCTTCATCTTGAAGAACTGAAAAACTCAATGAGTCTACACCAGATTAAGTCTAAGTCGACACTAATGTGCCGAGGCCGAAAGACCAAAAGTTGAGTCGACACCCATAAAGAAAAAGTTTGACACTTTTGTTCAAAGAACCAAGGCCAAGACCATTCTGTGTTGACACCAAGAAGCCTTGTGTCGACACCTACGACAAATCACAAAAAAGGCGCTGGTTCAACGACAATATTTCAGAGCATTAAATGCCGCCACCTACCATCAGTAGTCAAGTTCTTCAGTTGACTATAAAATAAGTAAATTTTTGAGCTTTGAACTGCTGAATCATTGATTAACCAAGTGCATTAAAAGGTCTCCAACATTCATTCAAGTTCATTGAAAGCCCTTAAATCTTCAAGCCCTTAAATCACTCACTTCCTTGTACATTTATTACTAAATCTTTGTAAGGAGTGTTACTGAGTTTTAACTCTCAATTTCTCATTTACATTTATTGTAAGAAGAAAGGTGAGTCACCCTAATAGCCTTTAAGAGAGTTGCACCTCTTAGGCTAAGATGAAGAGTGTTTAGAAAAATAGGGATTGTTTGTGAAACATTTTCAGTGCTGTAAAGGTTTTTGAATGCACCTATGAAGCATTCAGTTATAGTGCAAATTCTCAATGGGCATCTTGAGGAGTGAACGTAGGCTTGTGATGAAGTTGAACCACTATAAATTCTTCGTGTTTGGTTCTAATCTCTCTTCTTTACCTCTTTAATTTCTTTGCATTATTTTATTTGTGCTTAGTGCTTTAATCTTTGTGTGAAAAAATTAAAAGATTTTCAAAAAAATTTTTAAAATAGTTTATTTATTTTTAAAATTCAATTCACCCCCTCTTGGGTTGCCTAAGACTAACAATTGGTACCAGAGCAAGAACTCTAGCTTTATTAACTTAACAGTCTAAGAGGATCCATGGCAACCAGTATTGGACCAGTACACTTTGGGGGTCAGTCCACAAATAGACCTCATTTGTTCAATGAAACAAACTATAATTATTGAAAAACCAAAATGAGAATATACATCTAGACTGTTAACTATGACTTATGGAGGGTCATCATTAATGACCCTAAAAGGTCTTACAAAGTAGTGAAAGGCTCCACTGTCCCTAAACCTGAAAATAAGTGGACTGAGGAAGACATAAAAGAGATACAAAAGAATGTTAAAGCAATGAACTCATTCTATTACTCTCTTGACCCAAATGAATTTAATAAAATCTTTACATGTGATACAGTAAATGAAATATAGGATATACTGGAAGTTATCCATGAGGGAACCAGTTAAGTTAAAGAATAAAAAATCAGCCTGCTTGTCCATAACTATGAAATATTTAAAATGAAGCATGATGAACTCTTTAATTTCTCACCATTATTTTATTTGTGCTTAGTGCTTTAATCTTGGTGTAAAATTAAAAGGTTTTCAAAAAAAAATTTAAATAGTTTATTTATTTTTAAAACCTAATTCACCACTTCTTGGGTTACATAGGACTAACAATTAGTATCAGAGCAAGGACTCTAGCTTTAGTGACTTAACAGTCTAAGAGGATCCATGGCAACCAGTACACTCTGAGGGTCAACCGACAAATAGACCTCCTTTGTTCAATGGAATAAACTATAATTATTGAAAAGCCAGGCTGAGAATATACATCTAGGCTGTTGATTATGACCTACAGAGGGTCATCACTAAATGGCTCCAAAAGGCCTTACAAAGTAGTGAAAGACTCTACTGCCCCCAAACCTGAAAATGAGTGGACTAAAGAAGACACAAGGGAGATATAAAAGAATGGTAAAGCAATAAACTTACTCTATTGCTTTTTTTACCTAAGTTAATTTAATAAAATCTCTACATGTGATACAGCAAAATAAATATGAGATAGACTGGAAGTTACCAATGAAGGAACCAGTCAAGTTAAAGAATAAAAAATCAGTCTACTTGTCCAACTAAGAACTGTTTAAAATGAAGCATGATGAATCTATTTCTTATATGTTCACTAGATTTATAAACATTATAAATGAACTTAAATCTCTTTAAAAAGTGTACACTAACGTGGAAATGATGAGAAAAATTCTCAGGTATATGCCAAAGATTAAAGAGCCCAAAGTAGCAGTCATCCAAAAAACAAAGGATCTCACCAAGCTCAGCTTGGAGGAGTTGCTTAGTTCACTCATGACACATAAGATGAACTTGAAGATGGATGATGAAAAGGACAATAAGAAAAAGAAGGGAAGAGCCTTCAAATCTTCCATTCCCGAGAAAGAAGTAGAAGAAGTCTTCAGTGATGAGAATAATGGCATTGCTCTCATCACTAGGAAGTTCAAAGGATTTCTGAGAAACAAAAAATAAGAAAAAAAATTCTTCAAAAAAAAAGTACACAAAGGTGAAAGCAGCAACAAAAAGGATGAAATAATTTGTTTCGATTGCAAGAAACCTGGCCACATGAAGAATGATTGTCCTCAACTAAAGAAGCACTACAAAAAGGGCTACAAGAAGTCAATACTGGCTGCTTTGGATGAAAGTGATGACAGCAGCTCAGATGAAGAAAAAGATGAAAATGAAATAACTAATCTATGACTCATGGCCAAAGAAAACAATAAGATAAACAGTGAATCATTTTCTTTATATGAACTACAAATTGCTTTTGAAGAAATGCATGATGAGCTAAGAAAATTTGGTGCTAAAAATGTCAACATTAAGAAAATGGTTCTTACTCTTTCTACTGAAGTTGAATCTTTAAGAGGAAAAACAGGTTCTCTCAAAACTTGTCATTTCTTTGAAAAATGAAAATCTCTAAAAGAAAAAGTAAAAAATAACACTAAAATTGTGCATAAGTTTACTCAAGGAAAAGAAAACTTAGATAGACTCCTAGGAATGAAAAAAATGTATTTTTGACAAAGCTAGCTTAGGATATCAACTGAAGAGAAAACTAAGTAATATATTTGTTAAAGTTTCTTCTAACAACTCAAGTGCCACATGTTTTCATTGCTAGGAGAATAGTCACACTGTCACACGCTTCCCATTGAGAAAGAATTCTGCTAAAGCAACAAAAAGGGTTTGTGTTCCAAAGAAAACATACCCAAATGAAACTAACTCAAGTGGACCCAAGAAAATTTGAGTACCAAAAGTCAAAAGCTGATTTTGTTTGCAAGTGTCTCAAATCCTCATTCAAGGAAGGAAAATTGTATCTTAACAGTGTCTGCTCAAAACACATGGTAAGAGACAAGTTAATGTTTGCTTCTCTCACATCCAAAGATGGAGGATTTATGACTTTTGCGAACAATAGCAAGGGTAAAATTATTAGAGTTGGCAGTATTGATAAAACTCATTCCCCTTCTATTGAAAATGTTTTGTTTGTTGATAGTTTAAAACATAATATTAAAAATGTTTTGCTTGTTGATGGTTTAAAACATAATCTTTTAAACATAAGTCAACTTTGTGACAAATGCCAAAAAGTTCTCTTCGATGACTCTAAGTGTATTATAGAAAGTACAACTGACAACAAGATCATATTTGAAGGTTATAGACATAAAAATGTTTATACATTTAATTTAAATGACCTGTCCAAAAATGACACAAGATGCTTAGCTGCAATGAGCGATAACAGCTGGCTATGGCATAGAAGGCTTTGACATACTCACATGAGCTTGATTTCAAAACTTTCGAGAAAAGAGTTGGTGGTTGGTCTACCTCAACTCAGATTTGAAAAAGAAAAAATCTGTGATGCATGTCAGCAAGGAAAACAAGTCTGAAGCTCTTTTCAATCAAAAAATGTGATTTCAACTTCTAGACCATTACAGCTGTTGCACACGGACTTGTTTGGTCCAACCAGAACTCTTAGCCTTAGGGGCAAGAAATATGCATTTGTTGTAGTTGATGATTTCTCAAAATACACTTGGGTGTTAGACTTGTCTTCATCCGAGGGTGTGAGGCGCTTGAATGACCCTTAGTAGCTTGTTGCGTTTGTATTTGTACTTCTTTGAATCATAGAAATGAATTGATTGTGCTTCTTCTGTTTTCTCATGCTTTCTCATGTATGCTCATACTTGCTATTAAAGATACTTATCCCAAATTAACTTGGAGAATAGATTTGTACTCACTGAAGAGAATGGACTTGTAATTAAGAGAATGGACTTGTACTTTTAGGAATGTACCTTGTATTCCCCAAGTTTCACTGTGGATGGAGAATGGCAGTGAAGTCCTTGACTCTTAATTGAACCACGGAGTGAGTTCCTTAGTGGTGGAGAATGGAGAGTCATTAATTCTTCTTAAATGGAGAATTGATAATGGAACCATTTGATTCTTCCTTAAATCATCTAGTAAAGGAGTAGATTCATTTGGGATTAGAGAGTTAGGAGTTGTTGACTGTTTTTTTTCAATGGAGAATGGCATTAGAATCATTGACCCATAGTTGAATCATTCAACGAAAGAGTGGATTCATTTGTGATTGGAGAATGGCTTTGGAGCCATTGACTCATATAGTTGAATTATCCTGTGAAGGAGTGGACTCATTTATAATTGGAGAATGGCCTTAGCCATTGACTCATCCAGTAAAGGAGTGGATTCAATTGTAGTTGGAGAATGGCCTTGGAGCCATTAACTCATAGTTAAATCATAAAGGAGTGGATTCGTTTGTGAGACATTAGAGTTTGGAGTTACTTAAGTAAAGAACAAGTATGTGGGAGAAAAAAAAACTTGTCATTTCTCAAAACAGTACATGTTCCCTATTATCAGGGGTAATACATTTTTAGCCATTTGCCATTCACTGGCTTTAGTGATGTGTCAGCTTGGTTCGGTGATTCGATAATATCCGCTAGGATTTGCCTCCTTGATCTTGAAAGGTCCTTCCCATTTCGGGATAAATTTTGAGGTCGAAGTCCCTCTCATTACATGAGTGGCTTTGAGAACCAAATCCCCTTCCTTGAACTGTCCTGTTTTTACCAGCCTATCATAAGCCTGAACAATCCTTCTTTGATATACTCGAAGGTTTAAGCTTGCTTTGTCTCGCCGCTCATCGAGTGTTTCGAGTTCTTAAAGTCTCGTGTCATGCTGGACGTTGCTACGTTGCGCTAGCCTTCCTGAAGGAATGATGATTTCCACAGGCAAGAGACATTTTGTTTCGTATACCAAAGCAAAAGGTGTCATCTGGGTAGGCCGTCGTTTAGAAGTCCTATATGCCCATAAAGCCAACGAGAGTGCACAAGCCCAATTTTGCTATAGTCTTTGAGGGTTCTACTGAGAATTTTGACTAATGTTTTGTTTGTGGCCTTAGCCTAGCCATTTCCTTAAGGATAGTAAGGTGTGAATTTGTGATGTGTGATGTCATATGATGCTAAGAGCTGACCCACTACCCTATTGGAAAACGGGGTGCCATTGTCGGTGAAGAGAACCTTTGGGATCCTAAAATGGCAAATGATGTTTTCTTTGATGAAATTGGCCACAATGGCGCCAGTTGCTTTCCTGAGAGGAATTGCCTCAGCCCATTTGGTATAAAACTCAATGGCGGTTAGGATCCATATATTTCCTCTTGATGAAGAGTGATGGGCCCGATGAAGTCGAGGCCCCAAAAGTGACCTTCAGTTGTTAATAATACCTTCTTTTTCAATAACACATATGTTTGCGGTCCAGTCAACTTCGAATCCACCAATCGTGTAGATGACGAAAACACATCCGTGATTCCTTCTTGTCTATCAGGTTTCACTGGAAAATCCTCAACTCTTGTGGAACTTTCCGTCGACATCACAATAACTCAATGGCAAACCTCAAGAAATCACGAGGAAACAAACTAACAAGCAAAAGGACGCACCCACACCTTTAATCATTCATATATGGACCGCGAATCACACCGTCAACTCATCTCCATAAAATAAAAAATACTACAGTAGCCCTTAGACCCTCAAACCAACAGTCAGTGAAAGACCCTCAAACCGCAAATCACAGAGTCGCCGAAAAAGTTGTCGGTCACCAGTCGCCAAAAAAGTCGTCGGCCGCCGAAAAAGTTGCCGAAAAAGCGACAGAAGGTGAGATCGGTGCTGAGCAAGGACAATCGATGCTGGAAAGTGAGAACAGAGGCCGTCAGTGCTGGAAATAGGTAGAACATGGATCGTCGGCGCCGGAGAGAGAGAGCAGAGGTCGCCGGCGCTAGAAAGAGGGAGAAGCAGGGTCACCAGTGCTGAAGGAGGCTATCGAAGGGCTGTGAAGGGCGAAAGTGGTCGGTGGTGGTGCTTCATTGGTCGTCGATGGCTAGGGAAGGATCTTCGGGATTCGAAGGTGGTCGGCGAGGACTGTGGCTAGGGTTTCAGTGGTCGACGAGTACTGTGGCTAGGGTTTCGGTGGTCGGCGTGGCTGTAAGAGGTAGGCTAGGGTTTCGTGGCTGTTGCATGGCTGGTGACTGTGGCTGTTGTTAGGGATTCGTGGCTGTGGTTGTGATTAGGGTTTCGTGGCGTGGCTATTGCTGGAGGAGGGTAGCTGTTGCGTGACTGGTGACTGTGGCCGGAGGCACCAGTAAGGGTTTCGTGGTTGGTGGCTGGTGGTTGTGGCTGGAGGAGGGAGGCTAGGGTTAGGCTTTCGTGGAGGCTAGGGTTTTACGATGGCTCTGATACCATGTTAATAATAATAGAAAGCCGTACCAAACTAGTAGGCAAACAATCTTATTTATATTAAACACAAAAGAACACAATTACATCTATATACCCACGCACACATAATTATAATTATAATAAGTTACCACTAATAATAACAATAATAAGAATAAATAAGCTACTACTAACAATTATAATCTTTCCTCATGAGAATTATACATTACTATTTTTTCACAAAGAAAACCATAACATCATGAAATCTTAAATCACCAATAATATTAGGTTCTTCATCTATTTATATCTCCCATTCTACCAATTATTCCTAATAAAATAAATATTCACAAACAAACACTATAAAAAAAATTGCACTTATAATGACTAATATTAGCGACCAAAATCAAATCAGTCATGGAATTAAAGATTGTTACCAACCAAATAAATCGTAGTTGTTGAATCATAAACTTTTGGCAACTAAAATAAAATTATACGAAGTCATGAAAGATATCATAAATATTTTGACACTCATTTATCGACTAATTACGCCTGTGTTTGGCCTGGCTTAAAAGCCAAAAAAAAAAGTCAACTGGTTTGGTTTAGCTTGGCTTTTTTCCACTTTTTTTATATGATTTGTAACTATTTTTTTACAAAAAAAAAACCAAAAAGCCTAAAAACTACTAAAAAAAGCTAGTCCAAACACAGGCTAAGTTAGTTGAAGAATATTTTGATTTGCAATTAAAATATGTTAGTTACAGAAGATATGATATATCTCTTGACTTATTGTTTTTGGCAACAAATGAGATAGTCGCAAGAAATTAAAATATTGTTTAATAACACAACATAATTTTTCTTTATTATTTTAATTACTTGGAATAAGTGGTTGAAATAATGGACCAAATCAAAATTTGAGTGGTTGGCCAATAACATGTGGAGCGAGAAAAAAGGGTTTTTTTTTCTTTTTAGTTTTTTGGGTTTTTTCATGGTTTTATTTGTATGTGTTGAAGATATAATGGTGGAAAGGGATAATTTGTGGTAGGTCATGCAGAAAAGAGAAATACAACTTTTTTTATAAAACAAAAAAAAAATAGAGCATTCTCATAACCCTTTACATTCTTATATATACATATACACATAGTATAAATTCCGTTGAAGCTTGGGTACTACAAATAGTGTCGTACACGAATCGAGTACAACATCTATACAAGAAAGTACGTATCAAATACTCTAACAAATATGGGAAGATTTTGCGACTAAGTTATAAAAGAATTAAAACTAAAAATTTAAATTTAGAAGTTAAAAATTAAAAGGATATGAGTACTTAATTTTAAATTATAAGTATATTTTGAAATATATAATTTTTAATTTTTAAGATTTTATTATATTTATACTTATAATTTGTAATATTTAATTATATGTTTTTAAGATATACTACACTTAAAATTAAATAACAATTTGTGGGAAAAAAACCTAAACAACAAAATTGGAATATCTTTCCTTAGACCAAAAACACAAACCAGAACTATGAACACCCCCCCCCAAAATGGAAGTGAGTTTCTATTTTCACCAAAATCAAAGAGTGCAAAACAAACCCATCCAGATTCTGAAATCCACGGAACTTCTACTTAAGCCCTCCCATCTCCCTTTCCCTCTATTGTCGTTACATTGGATCATCACTACTCTGTAATCTCATCTGATGTAAGCATTTACTTTACGCAGGTCCAGATCCATCCAAATTCCAAAATTAGAGCAAGTTTTAGATTCCACATATCCCTATGTCGGCATCACCATCACACAGGTTACTGTTCTCTCTCACCCACTTCCACCTTCAGTACTGCTGGAATCTTTTCCAGAGCCAGAGCCAGAGCCAACACACAACCGTTCTTCGCAGTGAATGGAACCCCATCATCCCTATCTCTGAAACGGCTATTTGGAAGAGAAAAATCCCAACTACTAAATATGGGAACTCAAAACAATATCTCTAAAAGGAAAAAGATGTTTGAAACAAGCCAAAAATGCCAGGTCTATTCAAATGACCAAAACACCCACACATCAATGAACCAAACAAAGTCATGTTAAACTGCAAAGGTCAAAGACCATAATTTAATTATATGAAAGCAAATGGTGAAAATACCCACGCCATTGGATCCAAAGCACCATGGAAAAATTGGCTTCAAGGGCAAGTGGGCAACATAGTATTTTACTCAAGGATGAAAAACTAAAGGGCTTTGACCAAACTGACATTTTATTAATACGGATGGAAAATAGAAAGAAAAAAGTTGAGTAACATATGCTCGTCCTTTTTGTCATGTATAGCATCTATAAACTAGGGAAAAATAAAAGTGCATGTACTTCGAGCCATAAATTTTGTTCTCAAATTATTCTCTTAAAAAATCTTATGCATCCACCCACCAATAGTTCTTGAGTTATATAAAATGTAACATCCAACAAAACCAAACCAAAGCAACCAAAAAAAGGACTCTCCACGCCTTGGGGTTACTTTTATTCATATATTCTACCAATCCTTCATGCCATTTTTCAAGCACCTTCTACCAAAAGAGCTTAAAGTATATTATAGCCAACCAAAGAAGTCGATTGAACTAGCAAACTCTATTTGTCAATGTAGCCACCATCCTCAATCTAAATAGCCACTACATGATAATAGTGTAATGATCCATCTCAAGCTAGACATTTATCCCAGCCAAGGATGGTCATTTGAATAAGCATGTTAGCATGAGATGGTCATGCAAAAACTCAAGGTCAATCACTAAAGACACCTCAAGTACCATATAGGTGGTGTTTAGCAAAGTTACTACTAGTAACTTTTTGCCACTAGTTTTAACTATAAGCTATAATTTTTACCAAACACCTGCACAGCTTCTACTACAAATTATAACTACTTTTTCTTCTATTTCAGTTACAAATTACAATCTTTATCAAACACTCATAACTTCTACTATAAACTACAATCTAGTTGCTACTAGTTTTAACAATGCCAAACACTACCATAGTAGAAAACTCTGTTTTTCTAGAACATTTTACTAACCACTCACATACTCATTTGGTAACGTATATGTTTATTGTTTTCTATTTTTAAAATTTTGCGAACTATAAAGGAAAACATAGTTGAATTTGACAACTATTTTTGTTTCTTGAAAAATGTGAACAGTTCTCCAACTTTACAAAATCTAAGAAAGAGAAAAAAAATCTGTTTTCACTTGTTTTATAAATAATCTCATTCCCTTCTCCATTTTCGGCACAAGTGCCACCACCATCACCTCTGGTTGTTGTCGTCGACACCACCCTGGGTCAACGTTGTGACCCCCACCTCTAGCCACCATCGCGGCCACCACCTCCAACCATTCTTTGGCAACTCCTACATCGAACCGCCGGTGAACAGTTCCAGCAACTCCCCAACCTCCACCACCTCTGGCTGCATGCACCTCTAACCACCACTTCCAACCCCCAATGTCGGTCACCACAACCGGCCACCAGTCACCCCCTCACAACTCTCCCGCTGCTGAGCCAACCTAGCCATTCCCCCACTTGTTTCAAAATTAAATTTTCTAAACATGTGTGTATATACCAAACATATTTTTGTTTCTAGTTTTTAACAAAAATAACAACTTACATTTACTGTATATAAAAAAAGAAACTATGCCAAACGGTCTTAGGACACTTTGCTAACATTCACGTTAATTGTTTTCCTTCATTGTGTTTGCTTGCATGCACAAGCACGTCCACACTCACATGCACAGCAGTTATAACCATGATGCAAATGTACAAACTAGCAGGAGGGGAAGAGGAAAACAAATATTGGATGAGTAGGCACTAGAAAAACTCACAGGCATGAAGGCTGCTGCAGATAATCCATGACCATTTGATCAATGCCCTTGAGCCCATCTATGCCATAGTGCGCAGTGTACTGAGAGCATAAAATATAGGAGGATAGGAAAATACTTAATAATAGATAAATAGGCCGAGACCTTGATTCCCAGCCTGGGTTATTTATCCACCTTTATTTGACTGAGGGGTGATTCCCCAAGGGCTATTGTTGACTATAGGCACCGAAGCCTTTTTCAATCTTCTCTGGAAAGTATATCAATCAAGAATAAAGAGACTGTTGGACGAAAAAATATCGACTGGCTTACTTGATTTGGTGTGGCAGCTTGGTATCCCTTTGAAGGGGTGGTAACAGCTGAATTTGGCATATTGAGAGTAGGGTCCCCTGCTTGTGGCTTCTGGTGCAAAAGTATGAAGTCGATAAATACAGAGTAAACCAATCTAAGAAATTTAACATCAACACAGCTGCATTTCATATTTTAGTCAACAAAATTTAAATAGTTGAACCAATACCCGTAATTTGGTGTTGTCGAGATGAACATACATACACTCAGCAAAGTGACATGCAATCTCATTATAATCAGTCAGAGGCCTGAAAAAGCACAGCAAGCTTAAGAATCCAAAATCCTGACACAAACCAAGAATTGCGGACAAAAAACATGATCCATCGGCATGTTTAACGAAAAACTCACAATCTCCAATGCAGACAAGCTAGCAAAATAGGAATATACCATGCCAACAAATGTTGTTAGAGTGATGGAACCAGGCCACTATTGTCCAACAAGTCCAAAGCAATGGTAGAGCTATAATAATTATCAACAAGATAACTTCAGAACCAAGAGATTATATCTTGTCACAGCAGTATGGTTATGATGCATTGCAATTAAGTCAATAGATTATCACATCACACCATTCAATATATTCATGGATGCACAGTTTCCCATACGGCTCTCCTCAGTTTGTCTGCCTGTGTGTCACATACGCATCTGTTGAACATGGTAAGAAAGCCATATAGGCAACTAGGCAAGGCATGATATAATCTGTAAGAGCCTTATTATTTTATCAACTTCTCTTACAAGTCATCCTAAAACTTTGAGAAATAAAGGGAACGTAACAGGCAACAATATTGGTTTACATGATTCCATAGTTGTATCGATCGATTTTGTATGGCTCCAATACATATTCACAATTCGGATCAAAACAAGACATATCGCATGTATTGCTCGTGTTAAGAAACTATGGATAAAAAAACCAACAAGAATTATGCTATCAAGGGACCTACACTTGCCTTGTATCACATAATCTTGCAATGACTCATGGATTGCTTTGACACAATTTGCTTTGCCCATGATCCCATTGAGACAACAAGCATCCTAATGATTTGGCTACTTTGGCATCCAAAGTCAAAGTAACCGAGGAATCAATAAAATATTGAAGGCTCACTCTTCCTTGCTTAGTCACACAGATATTCCAAAAAAGCGAGTGAGAACTCCTATCCTCACTAAACTCATGAACCCGCTTGGGAAGATCCCAATTAGTGAATCGAAGTACTTCACACTCTACTAATAGTATATCAATGAGGCCCTTACGATCTTTTGGCTTATTACCTAGGTGTTCAGAGGAAAAACTCATAATTCATGAAGTGTACAGCCGCTCTTGCAAGGTGGAAACGTGAGTCTCTATTTGCAATTACAGAGTCAAAGCCATTATTGGCCAACCACGGCAAAGAAGGGTGCCAAATTGCAACACTAGTGTTCTTGTTGGCATGCATTCCCATCCACAGTTTCATCGAAGCAAAAGTGTTCCATTTTCATAAGTTCCTCTTGAGTGTTATTCGACAGCAACTTGCCAAACAAAGGCTGGGGGTGGGAAGCGCAGGTGGGCTTTTAGGGGTATAGAAATAAGACACTCTCCCCCTCTACTTTATTTGATTTGACAGGGGCGGAGAATGACCGAGATTCATATTGGAAAGGGTAAATTACACTAAGCTCCCCTAAGGTTACTAATAATGACAGACATCTCCCCTCAGGTTTTGAATATGACACTAACATCCCTTCTGTTTTAATTGTTGGTTTCATATTTCCCCTTTCGTTAGTGTGCCGTTACTGACAATAGCAAAAGCTGCTAAAGTAAGCATTTAAAATTTACACAATTCCCATTTTTCCCCTCTATAAGGTGTATAGACATAAATATCCTTCCCAATGTTCACATCCATTTTAAAAAAGACAAATATATCCCAAAAATACAAATACAATATTTGATATATGTGACCCATACCATCAAACCCAGCAGCAACATCTCTCTCTCTCTCTCAGCGCTTAATAAATTTTGATTGATTAAGTTCATTAACATCACAGGATTAACACCATTGGTTTAACAAAATCACTGGTTTAATACGCACTTTCAAGTTAATCTTGAAAAGGTTGGAGTTCAAAAATCATCATGCAAGAACATTCCAATCCCAACTCCCAAAACGATTTGAAACAAAAACACCTATTCCAAATCCAATTAACAAAATTTCTGTAGACCAACATGAAAAGTGAAGAAAAAAAGACAACAAATCTGATGACAATCTGGGACGTTGGACATCTCTCTTTCCAGATCCCAACAGTAAAACCCTTCACCATATCCCAACCACCTCCAAACTTCCTCCACCACCATCATCTCTGTACGCGCCGTCATCATCGGCACCATGTCAAGGCGCCATGAACCACTCTACCACCTCAATCGCATGATAGACGCTGATCAAACCCCCTTTCCACTCTGTCTGTGATAAGTTAGTCCTAAATAATTAAAAGTTATTTTTACCTTGGGCATTGGAGGTGGATCAGTGTGGTAATGGAGATTGTTGTTAGGAGTTTCTGTTGTGGGAGATTGTTGTTAGGAGTTTCTGTTGTGGGAGATAGTGGTGGTGTTGGTTACATTGTGATGGTCGGCTATGGAAGAGAGAACGAAGAAGAACTATGAGGAAGGAGGGTTAGGAATGAGGGTTAGGATGGAGTAGTGGTGGGAGAGAGAAAAAAAAAACTTTAATTTCTAACAAACAATTGAATTAATAATTGAAGGTAAAGAAGTAAATTCGCTCATTCTATTACAGTGTTTACCCAACATATCTGATAGAGGAGGTCAATGTAATTTCAAAAATTTCGGGAGAGCTGTCATTCTTTTCAATAAACCTCAGGGGAGGTAAATGTAGGTTACTCTATTGGAAATAATAATAAATCTAAGAATTAGAACCATAAAAGTAAGAGTAGATAAAGTAATGCCTAGTGAATTAGTAGAATTTGAAGAGGGTACAATAGGCACTGCTCTAAATTTGGAATCAAATAATGTTGGTGTTGTATTAATGGGTGACAGTTAAATGATACAAGAAGGAAGTTCTTATTGGATTAAGCCTTCTTGGCGCATGTTTGCATTCACATGTTCTTCCATCTATGGCCTTAAACTTTTTCACTCCACCTCGAAGAGCCAACAATGCAGTCCCGCACTCCTAATTGAGGGTCCCAACTCATTTTAAATAGCGGTAGCAGTCGGCGTAACGGTAGCGGTAACGTGGTTTCAGGGTGTAACGGCCGTAATGTAACAGCAGTACGCAGAGCCGTGAATTTCTTTTATTTTTTACATAACTCAATAAAAATAACTGATTTACATATTTTTATTCCATAAATATATTTATTGGAATATAAAATATTTTTTGATAAATTTTGTTTACTTTTTAAACACGATTCAATATATGTCTTAAT
Organism: Heliamphora exappendiculata; assembly: GCA_034768845.1. Taxonomy (NCBI): domain Eukaryota; kingdom Viridiplantae; phylum Streptophyta; class Magnoliopsida; order Ericales; family Sarraceniaceae; genus Heliamphora; species Heliamphora exappendiculata. Next base: position 18,558 of record JAOTRH010486866.1, read on the forward strand.
TTTTTTACTATATAGTCTAGTTAAAATTAATAGTTTAATTATTTTCTGGTAATAATTAATGAATTTATGTATTAAAAATTCTTAATGCACAACTTAAATGTCATTAAATTTTTAATAGCTATAAAGTATTGTATATTTTAAAGCACAATATTTAATTTGTTAATTAAATTTTAATTTCGAATTCACTATTCCAAAATTTATATTATTATTTGAACTTTAATTTGTATAGATTTAGTTTTCCTTCGAAGAGGGGTTGTAAACAAGTATGGATTTTGAACAATTTTCTTAAAAAACAAAATAATTAAGCATCATATTTTTTACCTACTACTGAGCACCATAAAAAATTGAATTCATAGACAGTAGATCTTAAAGAAATATGAATTTTAAATTAAACAGGTTATTTAGCTTTCAACCAATATGAATCTTAAACAACTCAAAACTGAAAGAAGAATGAACATATTGAATAGTCAAAAGTTAACAACGAAGAGCAAAACTAGCCAATTGTTGTAAAATTGAAGAGATTTGAGGCAAATCTCACAACACCCAAGTAGTATTTGGCTTGTCGTACTATTACGGCTAATTTTAGGTTGAGAATAATAGAAAACGTGGGATCTTTTGATGGAAAAATAAAATTAGAAAATTCACGACCTAAAATCCTATTACACAAGCTATAAAGGTGCCATAAGAACCGTTTTGGCCGTTACAAAAAGTGTAACGACCATTGCACTTGTGAATTTCTTTCACACCAAAAAATCGACCGTAACGGGTAACGGAGGCCACCAAAACCGTAACGGTAACGGCCGCTTATGATCCTAGATGCACCTTATTAAGCCAACAAGAAAGGCAAAAAATTATAGTTGTGTCTCTCAATGAATTTTATATTTCAAACACAATACTAAAAAAAATGCTACTAAAACACAAATCACTACCAAAAAAAAGTTCTATTTCAAAAGTGCTTTCAAACACAACAGTTAAGTTAAACTCCTTTCAAAGGAGTGGTTATACCCCTTTCAAAGGGGTAGTCTGTACGCATTATCCACATATGTTTACAATCTCAATTTTACGCTATTTTTCTCAATGGTGGTGTATTAGTACCATACGAATATTAAGTACCTATATAAGTATAATAACAATAACTACATATATGCATAGACACACCACATAGACATGGGGAGAGAGAGATAGAGGAGAGATAGAGGGGACAAAGAGAATTTCATGAATGAATAATAATGCTAATACATATCCAAAAGCCACATAAAATAGAAATATATTTCACTTCAATAACATAAGAATTTGCAAATTTTCTCCTCAAGAAAGCACTAGCCCAGCATTTACAAAGACTTTTACCTGATGGAGAACACCACTAATTGCTTTTTACCCTGAAAGCCCTTCAAATGTCCATGAACCCGAACATACATTCCATCCCTAAAATAGAGCATCGAATAAGGAAAAGTTTTCCAAAATGTTAAATGAAGATAGCTGCAATTTTTAGGACGTACTTGAAAGTTTCTCAAATTTCAATGACCCAATTCACCTTCTACACTAACAATCGATATTGGTTTTCAACATCTAATAATCTTGAATACAAGCATTTGGAAAAATTAGCATGTGATAGCTGTTAAAAATCTTGAATTCTGTTATTTCAAGGAAGCCTAAGATTGACCATGCTGGAATAAATATGGCGAAATCACTTTCTCTAAGTGGCCAAATTCAAGGTGCTGGACTTCTATATTATAAATACTATAGTTAATTGGGCCATACAAATTGATGCGATGTCCAAACAAATCCTGAAGCTATATACATCGTAAATTCTAAACTTACGATATTCCCTCCATTTCCTTCGTGTCCACAGCTTCATTTACCCTGACACGACACAACATGTCACTTTAACTTGTAAATCAATCCCAAAATTAGCACAACATAACAGAATTGAGTAATCAACTTACACAGCACGCCCAGATAACATTACAACCGAGTGAGAGACAGAGTGCGTGTGAGAGAGAGAGAAAGAGAGTTCACCATCTATTGCAGTCAATGCGTCCAGTGCCATCGTCTATCACAAACGAAACATCAGTAACCCTTTCTGCTTTGTTGAAGACCATTCCCACCAATGTAACCTAAAAATAATTCAAACTCGATAACCAATTCATTCAAAGAAGAAGAAGAAGAAGAAGAAGAGGACAACCAGAAATATCAGAATTACAAGAAACCGAACAGCGTTCACCTACATTGTTCACGTCGACGCTATCAATAAGGAAATTCGATTTGTCATCGCTAGACTGCAAAGCTTGGCTTATTTGCTTTAACGTCAACGGAAGCAGTGGCTGTGTATCTCGATTCTACAAAAGAAATGCAAACTCAAAAACCCTAATTATGTATGCTCTGTATGGCAGCTGAGAATTTTCGAGAAATACAAAAGAAACAAAAACACTCACAACCTAGGCTTTCTATCACTGTAGCCTACATACAACGACAACGACCGGTGTTTCAGGAATCAAAACCAAAGGGAACATAAATTTCGAGAGTTTTTCGTTATGTTTTAGAAAGATTTCTCTTATTTTCCCTTCAACTTAACGCGAATTCCAGTGACAAAGGATGATGTAATTAATAACAAGCTGCAGAGTACTTTGGCTGGAGAGAAGGATGTATCCGCGGTCTGAGTAGCCTGAGAGGGCATGAATCCACCACCAGCGAATGCGGCGTTGCCGTCGAACTGGCTCGCATACATCTCTCACTTTCTCTCTCAAACCCTAAACCGGTATCAAAATTGGGGACGTATTTATTATATATAGAATTCCTGAGTTCCGCCACTTTCATTTTCCATTGATTTTTTTTTCCCCTGCTTTCGGATGATGCTTGACTTATTTTATTGAGTTTATTTTTATTTGTAGTTAATTTTTTATTATTTAATTAAAAAAGTTGAAAAAATTATCAAGTACTAATATAGTAATAAAATATTGATAAGATGATAAAAAATTTTAACAAACAGAAATAAGATAAATATTTTAATAAATTAAAAGGTGATTTAACCCTAAGTCCTTCTTTTATAGTTTTTTTGAGTGAAATTTAATTTCAAATTTTTCATTCAACCAAATCCTATTTGAAGAATGAATTCCCAAAGTACCCCCTCTCTCTTGATTCTCATCGGCCCGAACCAAATATTGCCTAACAATTCCTAAAATTGTACCTCCAACAAAACTTCCATTTCAGAAACAATTGGGAAAGAATCCAAAATTAGATTGTTTCATATATGGAACATCAAGATTTTTCGTCGATCATGGGTGGTAGAAGTTCACATTATTCGTGTGACACTGTTACGGGTTGCCCTTTGATAAGGCCATTCCCGTGACGTTGTGTGGTCGCAGCAAGGACAAGCCCAGAGTAAGCCCACGACGGTGTTCAGGAGTACTGGCAACATTAACCCCGAAACGTGTCACGATGCCCTGACAAGACCATACGGCATACACCAGCGTAGCACAAGGCAGTAGCAGTGCGCATGGGCGCAGGTCAGCATGCGGCGCAGGGCACGCGCATGACAAGGCGCCGAGCACGGCGTGCAACAGTTTGGCATTAGGGATATTTTGGAAATAGATAAATAAATAATATTTATTTATTTATCCATTATGACTTCTCAAACATTTTGATGTTTTTTCTTGCCATAATAGAGATGGCTAAGAAAGCTATTATAAAAGGGGTAGTGGTGTGTCAGCTGCCAGCCCTCCCCCATGTCATTACTAGGCACTGAAGTGGATAACCCCAAGGCAATATTGGGGGCGGGCTCTAGACACCAAAGAGAGGTGTTTCTGAGTCTCCATGCGAGCACGGATGCCACATGGGTGATGTCAACCGGGAGAATTCGAGGGCTTTAGACATCGCGCGTAGAGCATGGGGAAGAGGTTGTGGACACCGACTCACTTGCCCCGCGGGCTATCTCTCTTATTTGAGTGTCCTAACCCGATTAGGCTATCGAGGCACCACCGAAGGCCTCGTGTGCTGACCTACTTGCATGTTATGGGTTCGACATTGCTTGTAGGGGTCCTGCGGCCTGAAATGTGCGGCTTACGGCTAGAGTCACACTTGGATGCCATTGTTGGATGCATAAGCCTATGAAACGAGTTGAGCTACTTGACGAGTGAATTTGTGTGATGCACTTTTGGCCTAAGGATCGAGCTTGCCTTGCTCAGGTGACACGTCATGTGCATTGCTTAGCACACGTGTACACATAAGGACATCGCCGTGGGCACAAGAGTGACCCTTGGTGTCATATAGGGAATGAGGCTCCCTTGACTTTCGGAGATGAGCTATACCGACCCGCTACACATTGAGAAGCTTATCAGCTAAGTTGGGCATCATTGTCAACACGTATGTGTACTTGCTTGCCTAACGAGTATAGGACCTCAGTTGGGCGAGCGTCATACTCAGGATGAGTATGGTGCAAGGAAGCTACTGCGCCATTCGGTTTGCAACTTGGGACGTCAAGTCATCAGGTGGAATCTCGGCTATATGGGACTTCCGTGAGAGGAGTTTGTTCTTGCATGATAAAGCATGGGCCTTTAAAAAGAAATTTGAAGACCGGGTAACAGAAAACACTCGGATTGTCAATGAATAGGCGAATTCGGGCTAGGTGGAGTTCGAATGCCACACGGGAAAAAATTTCGTGGCGCCACTAAAGTGTCGCCCTGTGACAGTTGGTATCAAAGCCAGGTCACTCCTTTATGGGGTGCATTCTTGGACAGAATGTGCAGTAGTGTGATATGTTTATTTCTGTGAAGCTAGATGCCAATTTAAAAGGAGCAGTGTAGGAGACCTTGAATCTGGTGATTGTATACAGTGATTGTATTGTCTCCACGACTAAGGAACAAGACCGATGCTTGGGGCTTAATAGCAGATGGTCTTGGGGTATCCATATGAAAAGAGTTATAATCAGATGATGCCTTTTGAAGCAGCTAGCCGTGCTTAAGGTGGGATTACAGCGGTATAGTGGCGTGTAGTCTATTCTACACCAGATGGTTTGTTTTCTTCCACTTGGATGACTTGGTGAGCAAGTTCTGATGTGTGGACACATTGTGGCTCAAGATGCTACTAGCGTGCATGGTTTACATCCTGATGGTTTTGGGTTGACAGTTGTGCTACTTTGTTGGCTATATGATGTTTGCTACCGCAATATGAGTTTGAAGCGACAGTCATACCGATGTCGTGGATTTTGTGAGCATTGTCTTATCATCATTGAGACGGCGGTATGTCAACAGCTTAGCTGGGTATATGGCATTTTCACTGGTTTGTTTCATGAAGCTTGTGCTACATCCAATTTGGTTGTTCCATTATGAAGGTGTGTTTGAATCGAGAATCTTCAACTTATCAGTCGGGTTTCCTTCCATTATTGGGCAGTGTATGTGCGATTGTGCTTGTCAGTGGATTTGCATCTTAAAGCTTAGTTGTTGGCTTCAGATTGGGTTAGATAGGAAATTTATTTTCAGAAACACTTTGTAGTCTTGATTCCCGTGTGCAGAGGCACCGTGCGCATGTGCAGTCAGAGAAGAACTGGGTGACAGTGGTCGTTACAGTTGTCAGAGGACAACCACATGGCGGGGTAGCAAAGTCAGGACATTGATGCGGTGCCACGTTAGGTGCACTTTGAATGTGAATAGTTCGTCTGTTGAGAGTTGGTAAGCCTTCCATGTGTTAGATGGGGGTGATAAATCTTCAAAGGAAGTGAAAAGTACCTTCAAGATATTTGTCAGGGTGAAAGCCGCGGGTAGGCTGAGGTACAAGACATTGTGAGTTTATATCTCAATTGCCAACGCAGGGAACATTAAGCAGAGTTATGCTAGAAAGCATGATCAGCGCCAGAGGGCAACCAGTTTAGTTCAGCCAGAGGGCATGGACACCGTCAGTTAACAAAGAGTTCAAGTTTGCTAGAAGGCATTTAAGCTGAGCTAGAGGGCTACCTTTCAACTTCAAGTTTGTCAGTAGGCATTTTGAAGACATGTCAGAGGACATCAGCCAGAGGGCTACATTCTGCGTCTACCAGAGAAGGCAGAGCATGGCTAACAAGCAAGTTGGGTTTGTTTGGAGAGCAACAGCTAGAGAGCTTTGCATGAAGTGCCAAGAGGGCCAGAGTTTAGAGTGCGTTGATGAGGACATCAACCATTCAAGTGGGGAAGGAT